>JAGVSQ010010843.1:0-12639 GCA_022683975.1 Rhyacophila evoluta
TGATCTCACATATGGAAGTTTACCAGTTTTAAATAATTCAGAATTTATTATTTATATATGTTATTGTTCGTTTACAAAATCACACAGAATGAGTTAATTAGAAGCTCTGTTATGCTTTGCATTTTTTTCAATTAACATATTTATTTTTAACCGATAAGTGATTTTCCATGCTGCTTCAAAAATATTTTATATTTGTTATCTCAATATTTTTCTTATGCCTGTGAAAATCGAAATATAAAAACGTGGAAAATTTATATGAATAATGAATTTTGTTCAACCCTAATTGCTTTTTAATGTTAGCAAGGATACTTTTATATAATTTATAAAAAGGCACTACCAATTATAAGTGTTTATTTTTCAGAAATTTATATTTTTATTTCACAATAATTACATAAGATCTTCAAAAATTTAAGAATTAAAAAAAATTATCTAGTTAAAATATGTAATGACTAATTTTTTATCTATTTTATTTTATCATACAATCATTTCAGCCATCCATATTATAATATAATAATAAAAAAAATATATTAAGCGACTCTTTTATTTCTCATTATTTCAAAAACACTATTATTTAGTTTTATATCAACTTTCCTTTACTTTAGACTTAACAACCATCCAAAAGGCCTCATAAAACGTTCGTTCTACATTTAGTTACCCTGTGAACTTAACCGTATATTACACAGTTGACCAATTCTTATTGAAAATGGCATTGTGCAATATCCATTAGATTTCCCACCAGACCAATAAAATGTTCAATGTCAACCCTGCGATCAAATCCATTTATCCTTTACTTTACTATTTTTGATACAAAAGTACAACTTATTTAGTAATTAGAGCTTTATTTTATTTATTTATTTTGAGCTTAGTATGTATTGCATACCGATAAAATATATGTTAGTTTGCAATTCATAAATGACATTTTAAATACTACATTTTAGACTTTTTATACTATAAATAGACATTTTTCTTTACTCTTATGGTTAAATATTGAGATTAAATTAAATTGATTATTGTTAAAATACTCAACATAACCGTTTCGATATAATTTTTAAATTCCTCAGTATTTTTTCATCAGTTATAACATTTAAAATTTTTCAAGATTTAGATATGGTTGATTTTTTCAACTAGGTGTCCGACTGCTATAAAGCCTATTTTTTGTAATGTTTCTTATAGGATGTTTTCACAACAAAATAAAAATTTTAAATCAACATTATGTTAAGGGCAAGACGTGAAAGAAAATTATTATTGAGTGGTAAAAGAGTGGTTTCGTCTCCCCGGTTAACGTAGTTGGTAGCGTCTGCGCCTAGCAATCCGGGGAATGCGGGTTTGATTCTCCAAATGTTGGATTTTAAAAATCTGAAAAATGCAGAACTGGATGCCCGTTAGGTTGAGTAATTGTTTGACAAACGATTCTCGTGAAAAATAATCTGTCAAGACATCTTCAGATTGCGGAGATCCATATACTCCACTTTCGGAGTGGATTTCTTCATACTGTGCTCCCCATACAGAACTTCTTCGTACTGTGCTCCCTGTGTTTCTCCATATGCTCCACTATGGGAGCGAACATGGTATTTAAAAAAAAAACAAAATTCATATTTAAACATATATCTGTGGTAATATGTACACAAAAAATGAGACAAAGTTTTAAATAACCAACAATAAACACTTTATTTGTAATTTTTTATGTCACTTTAGTTTGTAGTTATTTTTACTATGGAGATTTATCGAATATTTATTGCTACTTGTATGATACATTTTTGAATATTTATAATAAAATTTTTATAAAATAAAACTTTAACGTTGCTTTGATTTTTTATTTGTGGACATAAATATTATCAGATCTTCAATCTTCTAAATAAATCTTAACTTTAACAACAGATAAATTGAACATTTTATTCCCTGACTTCAACCACGTAGTAATCTTTGGAAAAGTTTAACAGAAAAAAATACTCACACACCAAATATGCTGCCATCAATGTCTAAAATTTGGTAAGATTTGCAAACTACGTATATAAAACTATTTATAAACCAGTATAGTTCTAAAATATATCAATTTTCGTGCTAGTTTTTAAATTTAATGATTTTTTAATGATCGTTTAGCACTATAAAAAGCTATCACCTACTGCCGAAAGAAAACCTTGCAAATGGGTATATTTTATACGCCCTAGTTACTTCATGGAATATATATATTATTGAACTCGGTTTTTCATAAAATTTCAGTTTGTATATATAACTCAAACCTAAAGAAAATATGTAGGAAAACATTATTTTTTAGACTAAATTGTATTTAGTGTTATATTAATATTTATTATTAGGATTGTTTAAGCGATAATGGAAAAAGAGTACGCATTTTTTTTTAATTTAAGGCAGTTTTATTTTGATTGTTAAGTAGTCAATTTTAAAAAAAAATTGATGTAAATTTCCATGTTACGAACTCGACAGTAACGTAAAAAATAACTTAATATTATCCGCGTGTATTCGACACTGAAATACGGGAAAAGTTTTCTATTTTGAAAACTGATCGAATGATAAATAGTTAGTTTTTTTATTCACTTCGAATTAAGAATATATTTTTAAAAAGTTTAATTTATTTCCAAATCCTTTTAAACTTATCTTTTTTCAATATTAAATTCAAACTAAATAAATTAAACTCTTTAAATAAAGAAAAATACTGGTGGCGTAGTGACGTTTTAAATTATTTTTTACTATTTTTACGGATAGTTTTTCCTTATAAACTGCACATCAAAGTATAGTGTGTTTCATTTTATTGCAAAATCTAATACTCTTTCATAAATTCTTTTGTAATCATTTAAACATATCTCAGAAAAACTCAGAGTCCAATAAATAATAGTATCTTCAAAGCCATAAAACTTACCGTTCAATATATTATATTTTATTGCCGGGCGATATATAAAATATATTTTCTAACATTTTGAGATATAATTTTAGTCTCGGAAGACATATATAGCAATATACCAGAAGTTATAAAAAAGTTTTTCTAGATAACATTAATATTGTACACGTGTGATTCGGTAAAATATATTGTTTTGTGTTATTATATTTTTATATCTGTAAATGTCTGAATTCATTCATTTCTACCATAAACATTTCTTTCCTTCCTATTTTTTATACAAAGTTGCTTTCAAAATTCAATGAGACGCTAGACTCATATTGTCGTTTTATTTATTCCATCAAAGAAAATTTCAGTATATTCCACAGTATTTTTCTTGTTTTTTTATAAACGTTGTTTCCATGGCGGTTGATCTGTAATATACAAATACTCGTATAAAATAAACCATTTTCAACCACGAAACTTTGCTTACGAATATGTTAATTTATGAGGATAAAATAATTAATGGATGAATATATTTTTCTTATTCACTCTAACAATCTGCATCCAATATGAAATCGTAATCAATTATGCCTTATAAGATTCCCCTCATAATACTTCAAAATATATTTTAAATTAAAGCAAAATTTACATTTGGTTTTATACTGTCACTGTGAAAGTTTTATATCAGTCCGTCAAGGTATATCACAATGTTGACATTGCACCTGGGAATCATTTAAAATGTAATATATCTAAATATGACAGAAAATAAATTAGAGAAACTTTACTATTACATGACTTTTTAACAAATGATTAATTAACTTTCACGTTGTATTATTACATCGTTTCGTGGAATACATTCATATTTCAAAAGCATATATTTTAAATTTCTCGCTGACCATTGGGTTGGGCGAGGTCACTTTATGACTCATTTCTCATCAGTCATAAGTTTTGTCTACTGAAAATCAAATAATATAAAATACCTGACTATAGTAGTTAGTATACTGCCCTCATAATCAAATTGACAGCAAATGCGTTACAAATTCTTAGTTTTTAATCATGTTTTACTTTGTCTTTTCTTCAAAATTTGACAGTTTTACAAAAATATTAACACATTATAATGGCTTGTATACTGAAATAAATATTATTTTTATTTATTTTTTCGTATATTGCTTCATACTTATTAAATTAATGATTCTTTGCCATTAACTGCATTTTTAGTAATGGGAGGCAATGTAGTAGACTGAGTAGACATTTAAGTATTGAAACCAACAATATTAATTTATTCTCAGTATTTTGCCTTATACATCACGTTTTGCATAACCGTATCATTAAATTTTATTTATGATTTATATTAATACATGTGTTTACATATGTTTTTTGATTAATATGTATACGTATTCTTCATATACGTAGAATGTGTTCATAAACACCAAACTCTCTTTTTTATGAAAGACTTTTACCAGTATATTCATTGTATTGGATATAATAATGTTGCACAGGTTTTTGTATTCTGCTTTCTTCGCTTCATTTAGCAAGAACCTAATATAATGACACAAACAATTTGTATTTTATCCCTATACACCTGGTTTATCCCATAATGGAAATAATTCGAATCATACAAGCAAAGATGAAAAATAAACAATAGTAAATCAATATTATTGGTATAATCAAATATTCTAAAAACCAAGAAGATTCTCATGAATAGAGATTTTGAGTTTAATATAGCTTCGAATTATTTCGTCTTGCCGTCTTGAATTTTCAGTCTGAAGTAGTTTTTAAGATGTTTAATTAACTGTTTAATCAAATTAAAGAAAATATTAGTTTCTAGTGTTTTTACTATCCTATCTTGCACAAAATGTAGGTATTTGATATTAGGATTCCAAAGATTTTTTTATGCATCAGGATTCTTTCATATATCAACGCGGTAGAAGGCCATAGAAATTCTTTCATCTGGCTTATTTTTATGCGTCATTTTTCATAACAATTCAAACCTCCTCTCGTCAACGGTTAAACTTGCACTATGGGTATTGTTAGTTGTAGCTGTTTGTTAATTTGTCTAGAACCACTGTTTCATCTATATAATTGACAATTCTATTCAAATTACCGGAAAATATTTCAATAATCATTAACTGAGCCTAATTAACCTAACTGAGTCTAGAAAAGGTCGATTACCAGGGAAACTTATAGTTTTATTGCAAATGTATTTTTACCAATTAAGAGCGAGTGTAAAAGAATTACGTTAGAAAGGTAGACTGGCTTTTAGTTATCTTGATAAATTTTTCTTTTTATATATCTCTTTCATCCCTTCTACTGTTATACTATAAAATAAAACTTACCTTATACGAAACTATTTCCTATCAAGTAAATATTTCTTATCATTTTTAGGCAAGATTACATGTATTTTTTGTAACACAAATTAATATTGTCAATTTCAGCTTAGCTTAACTAATAATTAATCACGACATATTTTTTTATAACACAAAATCTTTTTTAAAAAGTCTTAAAAATTATAAAATTTGCAAGAAGCGGTGAAATCCAAAATTGATCAATCTTCTAAAAAATTATAAAAAAAACATTTTTTACAGTTCTCTGGTACACAAAAAAACTTATACCTTTGCATTCTTTCAAAGCCAAAAATACACTAAATACCTACACAAAGGTTCAATGAATGTACACGGTGGGAGTAAAAACCATTTCGATGCCGCTATAAATTTTTACCAAAGGACAAGGTCAAAAGTTTTTCCAGCATCTCTCTAAAAACGATTGGCGTGGTTTTCTTACATGACATAATGAACTAAACTTTTTACATCACACATAGTCGAATTTTCAGTCAGGCGTTTTTAGTATCATTCCTTAATAAATACACCCAAGAAAACTTTCTCGAAAAATATAACTCTTTCATGTCATAAACACGGTATTCTTAAATACGATCAATATCCCAGGTGGTTTCTCTTTTCATCCATACGTCTTCTTTTTATTTTTTTATAACCTCAATATTTATTTATTAAATAACTTACTGGCAAGAATCTCATTTTATTCTAAATATAATATCTTATTGTTTTAGTCACTATCTATATATACGTATTTTCATGGGGCAATATGAAATGTTTTTTTATGTTTATATTTCATTTTTCATTGATATGAGAGTGATAATCACAACAATATAAAATCCTATTATAAATTAATAATAAAAACACTGCCATCGTAAATTGTATTTATTAAGACTTTCTGGTAGCCGATAGGTTAGCGTCTATGTGTATCATCCGAGAAATACGGGTACAATTCCCACGTCTATTAAATTATTTTAAAAATCGAAAATGCATTACAGGTTAGCCAACAAATTGAAAAATTAGCTGACAACCAGTGCTTGTGGAAAAAATAAATCTAGCAGAACATATGTTCACATTGTGTAGATGCTTATACTCCATATCTGTAGTGGACACCTTCACATTGGTCAGATCTCTAAGCTCCATATTCAGAGCGACCGGTTCTAAAAATAATAAGAAGGTTATTAGGGCTTTAATGTGAATTTATTTGAAAAAGCACACCTGTCATCGCTTCAATATTTTTTTAAATTTATATGAAGTTACAAAAATACTCAATAAGTGCTGATATTTCATTCTCCAGTTAGGGTTTCTACGGTGCATATTATTTCATTTGATTTATTTTCTTACCCATAATTTTATTATGTTTCTATTTAAAATCACAAAATCATGGCAAACCGAATCAAGTAAAAGTATCTTGAAATGTGTGTTTTCACAGAAGACATACTTTTTGAATTAAAATTGATCCGCTTACGGTTTATGCGTAGGAGAATAAAGATTAAAGAGCTTTTCAGACACCATTCAAATGAAAAATATTATCATATTACCATATAATGCTCCATTTACAGCTTTTTTAAAGTTATTGAAATGTATATCAATAGTATGTAGTAAGATATTCTTTTCTTTTTATTTCTATTTATAAGCATTTCATATTAATAATATTAATGTATATACGTACGTCTTTTTAATAATCTGCATATTACCACAGTAAAATAAACATATTCTTAAATTTTGTGTTTGATTTTACAAAATTATTGTAAAATTTACTCCAAAAAATCTGCGTATTAAAATGTGAAATTAGTGGAAAATATAAAACTTGTTTTTTTATTCCATTTTTGGTAGATTCTTTATTAAGAATTCATAGAAGTTAACAAAATCAAAAATAATATATCTTAGTATTCTTTCTATGTTACAGTCAATATTTTATGTTCTTTTTTAGTCTAAAGTTTATGTCTCTCACAGCTGCAGCAAATATCTTTATCTTAAACCTGATATACTCGAAATACTTTTTTCGAATATTAAAACGAAAGCTTTATAGATATAATCAACATATGTATGAAGAATTTTAATGTAATATTATTTTCCACGTTCATGGATGAGTGGGTAGGCGGGCAATTTTGTTTACGGGTTTGCGTCGTATAACTGCATATATTTAAATTTACTTACAATGCATAAATTCCAGGAGTTTTATATAATTTTTTGATGAATAAAATACTCTAAAAAAATTGAAAAAATTAAAATGTTT
Organism: Rhyacophila evoluta; assembly: GCA_022683975.1. NCBI lineage: Eukaryota > Metazoa > Arthropoda > Insecta > Trichoptera > Rhyacophilidae > Rhyacophila > Rhyacophila evoluta. Next base: position 7,403 of record JAGVSQ010010843.1, read on the forward strand.
GTATAATACAATAGATGAACTTTAAAAGTAAATTTGCTTCTTTTGTAAGAGTGTTCACTATAATATAAACAATTCTCGGTAGTTAAAGGAAGCTAAGTTTTATAAAGCGACCTTTTATAGTAATTTATTAAAGAAAGAGTAGATACTAAAGTAATTTATCATAAAAGATTACTAATTTGTTTCATTAGTAAGATTTTGTATCGAACAATAACTTTTCAAATCCGCCGCAAACAACTAAAAATAATGGGCTAACATTACGTATTTTTCGAAAATATCGTTGTAAAATATTTTTGCTGCCATTTTTTATACACCATGACAGATTATGTATACTGTCATAAAAAAAGTTGAAATAACTTACAAAAATAACCTAACTCAAATACTGAAAAGATGATTTCTGTAACGATCTCATTTTAACGAATGTATTTTCAATACGATCTATTCAATCATGTTGACTTATTTTTCATTTAATAATGCTAATATTTTTTACTCTTATTCAAAAATATATAATAACAACATAAATGAATCGTATCAAAAATAAAAGACAGAAAATAGAATATCGATTTTATTCTTATCAATTGATAATAAGAATAAAGTAACTACTCCACAATATAGTAATTCTTTTTTACTTTCTTCGTGTACATGCTCTAAATGTTATCATTCTAATTTGTGTATAAATATAAACATAATGCATTTAAAAAAATATCGAAACATAGCTTCCGTGATTTTTTTTGAGCATTGAACTTTCTTACGTCACCTATTAAAGCTCAAACTCCCCGTCGAGTGCCATGGCATTAATCATTGTCTATGAAAATTCCTAACTCACAATATGTACGGACCAACTGGCACTCTATTAAGCGTAAAATAGCTTATGGGGTAGTTTTAAAACTGACAGTTCTCAACGAAGCTGTGTCATAAATAATTCAATTGAATTGGACTAAGGCTCCCTACGAAATAGCAGGTGTACTACTTCAAAACTTATCTTAGATTACCGAGAAAAATCTTTACTTGGTGACAGTCCGTCATATACCACCCATTTCTATACACTTTTTTCAATAAACGTCGACTTTACTTTTCGTTTGTTATTTATGTCAGCACTATTTTCAAAACTTCCTGTCAAATTTGAATAATTGTTTTTCGGGAATATTTGCAAAATTTTATAAATTTAATCGGTACGAAATAGTTGAATTAAATAAGGACGTGCACAAACAAACAAACGAGTAAACAAACAACATAAAGATTATGTTGACTAAATAAAATTGGAAAGATAAGATTACTTTACTTCATTATATTATTTTGTATTCCATTGAAACTTATGTGGGAGTATCCGTGATTTTAAGCGATTATCTGATATTTTGTTTGTAATCTTCACACGAAAATCTATATTATCAAGAATATATAATATTTCTACGGCGTGAAGCGTTAGCTTGATTTTAAAAACAAACGACAAAATTATCTTACTACATGTATGCAATAACGTAAAATGGCCTTACAAGTACAATATGAACAAGAATTCAAATCCAAACGACAATTATAATGAGTTCGTTCAAAGCGTTCTATAATATTGTCTCTCCGATAAGGTAGTTGGTAGTATTATTTAATATACAACTTTTTCACTGTTTTCGTTACTTATTTCGTCTACTTACTTTTATAAAATAATATAATAAAATTTAAATTTTGTCAATTAAATTAATAATAACCAATAATAGGGTTACTACTAATTTTGGTAAAATGGAATAATATATTGAATCACACCGAATAAGTGCATATATGCTACAATTAAAATAGTGAACGGTGAATCACGCCATAGTCAAATTTATATCTACGAGTATTACTAATTATTCTATTATAGAGTTAAAAAATATTTATAAAATTCGCTACGAAATGTAGCAAATAAATCTTAACAGTGTGATAACGACCACTGTATTAATGGAGTATATGTATCTCCACATTATCGAGATTAATTTAGACATTTTTTTTACAATAAATTGATTGTTCACAAATTATTGATCAACTCAATGGTATCTAGGCTTGTATCTTGGGATTTTATTAAAATTATATAGCCATGGTATTTGAACTTCCAACAACTTGTTCGGAAATGGACACGCTCGTCTTTCAACTACCAAGGTGACAGAAATTTGGTAAAACCATAATAATTATAAAAGAAGCTTCATATGTCCAATTTTATAATAATAAAAGCAACACGATCAATTTAATACATTATATGAATTGCTTTTTTAATGGTATTAAACATAGTTTAATATTTCATAACGTATGCATAGATATGTTGTAAATATCGTTTTAAAACTAGATGTCCTCAACCATTCTGTGACTACTTTGTACTGATGCAGCAATACCATAATGGAAAATGTAGCGTATGAAACAGCCATGATAAGTGCTGCCCGCTACAGTAAATTTATTCAACGAATAGGCTTACAGGCAACATCAATCGAAAGGTTATTTCCGTAAAAAAACCAACACACAACTTATATAGATTCTTAGAAGACGAAATTCTATTCAAAGTAGCTGTTTCAAAAATCTAGTGTTGCTATCCAATACGTCAAATCCTAATCCAAAAATGTCGAAAAGCTTTTAGTAAACCTTCATTGCTTAGCATGTACTAGTACCTCAAAGAAAATGTATCAAACATTGATATTATCCGATTCATATAAAAATATTGCCACTTTATACAGACGTCACAAGAAGCTTTCAAAGGACTTAAGCTTTGAGTGAAATAATTATGAAAGTTAAAAAGCAAAGTTATCACTCTCTCGTCACTATTTTCAAAACTTAGTAAAAAATATAATTCTAGATAAATTAAAGCATATTCAATATTTAAATATCATTTATCTTAACCAATAAAAATACTTTCACATTTCCGACGTAAGTTTTTAATTTGTAGCATTTGAATAAATACTATTTAAATGTATACCTGTAGTCATAGTATAAATATAATAATGACCACTTTATAATTTAAATGTTCATCAATTGAATCATTAATGATATAGAAATATTAAATAACTGAAACCAGCAAATTATCATTAATATATTTGAGGCCGAATGACAATATAAATTAATCTTATTCGAAAATTTGTTAGTAATAAGAAAATTTTCTTTAGACAATCGGCAAGAAATCGAAAGAATATTTTACATTATTCCGCATATTATGATATAAAACATTCTGCTTGGTACTATTTGTTACATTTTTACAAGTAAAATTTTGTTTTAATTTATTTTTAGTGATTATCTGATTATGTTATGTTATTTTTAATAGAAATTTAGAATAATTTCCTTAACGTAAATAGAAAAAACTGACTGCTATTAAATAACACACTGAAGTAGTTATCTTACATTGAAACATGCAGCAAATTTTACAACATTTTCTTGATATATATAACATTTACCATGTTTGCTCTGGAAAAAGAACATATAAATCTACACAGTGTGAAGATGTCCATTCCATAAATGGAGTGTATGGATTTCTCTATTATGAAGTAATATCGACAGATTTTATTCCACGATAATTGGTTTTAAGCCAACTACTCAACTCATTGGCCATATACTCTTGTACCATAGATTTTTTTAAATTCAGTAACAGCGTGAATAGAACCCGCAATTTCTAACTCCAAAGCGTCCACTTTCGTTTCTCGCGGACCGAGAAGACTTTAATTTAATTAGAAGAATAAAAACGTTTTTTTAATGTGGCGTATCCTACATCGTTTTAGTAGCACCGTATTTATTCTGGGATTTTTTTTTTTTTTCAAAAAGATTCATTTTCAGCAATACCGTTTATTTATTTATGAATTTAACTTATTTAGAATATTTAGATAGTTACAAATTATAAAATTCTTCCTTCAGAAAAAAACGTTTACAAAATAACCGAACAGTATAAATAAATATTACAACAAGGAAATACAATTAATAGAGAGAAAAAGTAAAAAGAAATTTAAAAAAAAAGATGTTCTTGAATATTCATCTAACTTTGTCCTCGACCCTTATGGTAAGAATTATTTTTAAATCAATTTTATTTTTGCATGATATAATTATTTTATGAAAATTACAAAACTTGATACGGCTGCGTAAAAAAAATTGTACAATGTATATCTTAGTACCAACAAAGTTTTATTTTAATCAAATAATACGTTTACTATGACTTTAAATAGTTTTCAAATAAAAAATAATTACTCCTGTCTAGATATTATCCAAAATAATTTGTTTGTGGCTGGCTAGCTATCTCCAATTATTTACATTGTAGAGATAGATGACCCTACCGATGCCCATGTTTCACAAATACATTTCCATAATTTAATATGCATCTAATATTTAACCTGAATGGAATACTAAGTAAATTATATTTCGGGTATTTTATGCATTAATAAATGAAACTAAAATACAATTGATGTGAAACTTTATAAGTTTTTACTATTAAAAAAACATACAAATGACAATGGAGAATATAAAAGTATGATTAAATAATATATATCGAAGAATGATATGAGACCATGATATACAGAAATATTAACAAAAAAAAGACACATAAAATATTATTACATTTTAGATTATATGTATTACGTTACTCAGAAATCATTTGTAATTTCTAATAGTCTTTCTATCATATATTTTTAATTATCTTTATTAATGTTTATTTTAAGTCTTTAACTATCAATAATTATCCTCATTTTAATATTTCAAATACAATGGCAGAAAATTATTTCAAGTTTAAAATAAATAGAAACAAAAATAGAACATACATTTGAATATTTAAATTATTAAAATCATGTTTCAAAATCTAATAATAAGTAGACTCAATGAAATAATTTTCCATTTTCAAAACAGAGAGAAAATCTTGACAGTGAATCACTTTATGAAAGACAGTAATTAAAACATGTACACTTTTCTACCCTTTTCCTTAATTTATATTATTTAATATGTATTAACATGGGTAATATATGTAGAAATAGAAAGTAATGAAATTATTATTCAGTTTTATAAATTTATCAAGTTACTCGCTTACAAAAAATAATATTATATTGATTAATTAATAATAACTTTACATTTTCATTATTATAATTAAGATAATCATTCGTTCACATTCTAATAATTATTCATAATATTTATATGTGTTACAGTCAAAGTATTTAGCTTCAATAGTTCATACATTAACCAGTCAGTGTATAGAAGCTCTTATCTATCTATATATATAAAATCTAAAATCTGTATTCTGTCTGTATAATACGCGT
>JAGVSQ010010844.1:0-12639 GCA_022683975.1 Rhyacophila evoluta
GCCGAAAGGCGAAACCCGGGTCGCTAACAGTGATCTCACATGTGGAAGTTTACCATTTTTAAATAATTCAGAATCTAAAGTTCTTAGATTACAAAAGGTTAAAAATGCACTTCTAAAAGCTTGTTGGGTTAAACTATTGACTGAAAGCGAATCCTTGTGAAAGACAATCAAAATAAGCCTTTATACTGTGAAGATGTTCATACTATTATTCGATAGTATACGTGGTAAAAAAAATCATTAAAAATAATACAGCATACCACATTATTTAGTATAATTAGGCACTACGAAATTTACTGCAAAAGATATAAGTCCTCTTTTTTGTATATCTCGCCGGTAGCGTAGTTGGTAGCGCGCGCGCCTAGCAATCCGGGGATTATGAGCTTCATTCCGCATCTGTAGATTTTAAAAAAATCCAAAAATGCAGGACTGGATGCCTATTGGGTTTTATAATCGTCTGATGGATATCCATATACTCCGCTTTCAGAGTGGATATCTTCACACTGTGTAGATTCATATGCTCAACTTTGGGAGCAAACATGATAAAAGTAAGTAAGTTTTGTCGATTATCACAATTTACATACGCGCTTAATCTAAAGGATATAAGGTAAAGATGTGGAATTATTTTTTTATATTCAGCTTTTAAGTTTAAAAAAATGATGACATAAAATTTGCGGCCAGGAAAAAGCACTGCCACCTCATTATATTCATTTATTTTTCTTGAATAGTTTATTAAATTAACATCATATTGAGTAAATAAAACAAAAATTTTCATGCTCTTCAAAGTTGTGTATATTAATCATTTTTTGTGTCTTCAGTGTAATTTGTTGTGTGGGTTACATTCGGAGTGTATTTATTCACACTGTGTAGATCCATGTAATATTAATGACTATAAATTTATGAGTATGATAAAGATCGCAATATGCTAGTTATACTATATTTAAATGTTTTGTGATATTTTCGAAAGAGTGGTCATCCTTTTAGAAATGCCAGGTGGTGGATCGTAGAGGCAAACCCCTGAGGGTATGACTACGCCGTAGTACTGTCTACGTTTCCGCAAACCGCATCATAGAATGACGACGGTGTGAGACAATACCCAGCATTTGCCTGATCAATAAGTTGATACAATGATTTTGATAAATGGCCATCTATTGAACTAGCAATTATCTACATAATGTAGTACAACCTACGACAAGTTTACTCTATAATAATATGTATCTCCTCAGTAGCTTAGAAGTTAGCGTGCGCGCTTAGCAATCCGGGGAATGAGAGCTTGATTCCCATATATGTCGAATTGTTCATAATCTAAAAATGCATTACTAGATATTCATTGTGTTCAGCAATTGTCTGACAAACAATTCTTTTAAAAATAACCTGTCAAGACGTCTTCACATTACGGAGATCCATATACTCTACTTTCGCAGTGGATATCTTCACACTGCGTAGTCACATCCATATGTCTTCTTCAGGTGTGAATGTGGTATAAAACGTAGGAATATCATGATTTAGTTTTAAATATTTTTATAACTCATCTTGTGTCTATAATATATTTTCCGACATGATTTACTCTACATTATTCTTTCGTATACCGTGGTGTATCGAAACTTTATTCCTTTTCAAACTAAACGGTCGTAAAAATTCAGTTCAGGAATTTGGTCTATACAATGTGAAGATATCCGCTGCATAATTGAAGTATATGGATCTTTATGATAATGATCTTTGTCCATTTCCACTTTCTAAGTGGAGCATATGAACACCATGCGCTGCCTGTACGATTCCCTGTCACCCGCCAGTATTCTTCCAGGTCAAATTGGTATCCCGTAACTCCGCCGAATTCATTTATAGTCCAAATTTGTAGTCCAGCTTTTATTTATTTATTTAAATACATCATCTGTGGAATTTAATCCCGCAACTTTCGGCTCTAAAGCGCGCACTCTTACATCTCGGCTTCTAGTGGAATATATAATACATGTTTGAACACATTTGTTTTAGCTATGTACGGTTTTAAAGCAGATCTCGTGGATCACCATATTGTAAAAAAATCAAATATTATCACTTGATAACTAGCCAATCGCTCAATCTTTTTGTTTTGCTTGTTTTCTTTTGCATTATGTGTAAAAGAAAATATTTAAATTATAATTCATTTATTTAAGTAAGGCATAGAGATATTATCAGAAAAAAATTAAACTCGAATACAATGTTCGAAAAAAAATCAATCCCAGTTTTAAAGTACTTTTGCAGGTTGATCGTTTCTAATATATAGGATTTGTTAACGAATTCTTTTCAATTTTCACTATTTCTTGACGAATATAAAATTATTCTGAAGACAGACTATCATTACGCTAATTTCTGACCTAAACATCACTTGAATATTATTTGTTTCCGTTTTTTTACTACTTACTTCATTACATAATGATGTTGCTGGAACTGTGTCAAGTTACCACTTATATAACAAGGCTTAAGTGAAATAATGACGGCTCGAACAAACGGAACTTGTTAAAAGATGTTAGTGTGTTACAATATATACTGATTCATAGAGTCATCATGTAATCAACACATAATATTTGTTCTTTAATGATTATGCTAAGTGAATATACTAATATAATTTTGAAACGCGTACTGCATGTCTAATATGAAATACTTTAGTGGGCGTTAAACGCAGCTTTGTAAAGTCGTCGATTACATATTATTGTAGTAATTAAATATTAAATTAATCCACGGCAGAAAGCTCTTTTGAAAGCTTTATAATAATATATATCTATTATGCCATCGGGGCTATTCAGGAAATAGTCCACAGGCTACACACAAATTCGTTTCGCATTGGTTTAAAAATCAACTCGAAAAAGACGAATGTTATGTGCAACCATGTCTGCCCAGATCTTGATTTTTCTCTGACCAACGATAGAGCATCGAGAGCTTCGACAGTTTAAGATTTCTAAGGGTACACATTACGGGTTTACATTCATCTCATCAACTATTCCAGCAAAGACACAATTTTTGCACTTATTTTTAAAACTAAATACTGCCTTAATTTAATTATTGATTTATGATTATTTCAATGAACACTCAATTTCTCATTCCGTATAATGTTTTTGCTTGTTTTCGCAACTCGCGATAAGACCGTTATTTGTTTGTTATGTTAACCTGTTATAATAAAGATTAAAAACTAATACGACGCAAATAATAGTTTTTGTTTCTATATTCAACGGTCTGGAAAATACTTCCGGTACGCAGGCGTAAAAAGGTTTGGAAAAACTGTTTAAATAATTTTATAGATTTTTTTTTTGGAACTAACATTACGTCCGTTCACGTAAGAAAGTTTAAAGCTATTTTCATGAAATTACGTTATTGAATCGTAAATTTAAATTTAGTCTCCTGGAAGCATAGTTGGTAGCGTGCGCGCCTAGTGATTCGGGAAATGCGGGTTAGAGTCCCCATCTGCTGAATTTTAATAATTCTAAAATGCAAGACTGGATGCCCATTGGGTTGAGTAATTGTCTGATAAACAATTCTCGTGAAAAACAATCTGTCAAGGCGTCTTCACATTGCGTAAATTCATATATTACTCTTTTGGAGTGGATATCTTCACACTGTGTAGTTCCATATCGTCGTATTACTGGCAAAAGAGGTTAAAGTAAAAATATGAGTTTTGAAATAGTCGAGTTTTAATGTTTTAGTCTTTTTGTTAAATACATTCTGCGACAACTTCTATCAAATAATATATTATACGTTAAGAATTTGTCGTAAAAGGTTTTTAACAGAGAGACTTAAGCATTAAAACTCGACTATTTCAAAATTCACTTTTTTACATTAACGTCTTTTGTCAGTAATACGTTAGGAGCAAATATGGGATATATAAAAAAAATAGTTATTTAAATTATGAGAATAGTATTTTCGATGGAAAAGCAGGTGAGAAGAAATCTCAGTAGTGGATGCTTCTGTATGAATATATTAATGTTATTATTTTCTCGATCTGTTCTGTTGGCATTTTATTAGATTCCCTTAGAAGTAAATTCTGTGTGGGTGGTTTCATTCAGTTGTTGTGTTGGTGTGTACCCACTCATAAAGTCGGGTGCTCAGTGCGTGGGTTGACACCAGTGGCGTTTCGTGATTTATGTCAGTGGGACACGGTGGCAATGACTTTTCAAATGCTACATTGTCAGATCGCAGAATAATCCAATGGTGATTTGTGAAATTGTATGAAATAAAAACCGTGCGATAAATATGGACACTAAAAGCAATATTACGTACATGTTTTTTGAATTTCTTTAATATCTCCCAGGTAGCGTAGTTGGTAGCGTGCGCGAATAGCAATGCGGGGAATACGGGTTCGATTTTCCATCTCTCGGATTTTAAAAATTTCGAAATGAAGGACTGGATTGGGTTGAGTAATTGTTTGACAAATAATAATTCTCGTGAAAAATAATCTGTCAAGACGTCTTCACATTATGGAGATCCATGTGCTCTGCTTTCGGAGTTGATATCTTAAAACTGTGTATATCCATATGCTCTACTATGAGAGCAAACACGGTATAAAAAAATTGAGGACTATGTGCTCTACTTTCAGAAAGGACATAATATAAAAAAAAATATTCAATATAAGGCTACTTGAAAAAGTCCAACAATTATAATTAAAAACCGTCGTGTTTAAATAAATAAAATTAACAAACTTAATATGAACCATTATATATTACTATCTTTCTTACCAGCCTTTGCCTGAGATAGATTCAATTTCATTTTTGATTCAAATTAATTCTGATATGACAAATTTATTTTAATAATTCTCTCTCTCTCTCTGCTATATCCACTCTCTCTGTGGAGCATATGGTCACCTTGTGATGTCCCCAGGATTCTCTGTCACCCACCAGCATATGGATAGTACCCAACAGTCTTCCAGATCGCTGGTCAAAATTAAGCACAGGCAGAAACAAGGCTCCCGGAGGCATCCGTAGTACATGCTCCAGCACCGTTGCACGACTTTTAGTGTGATAGGAGGTTGTCCCGTCCACTCCTTTATCTCCGTATTTCTGACGAAGTCAGTTCACTTCACCCCCAGTATCCGACGCAAATATCTATTCTCAACAACTCAATCTCAATATATGGTTCTTCTGAGCTTTTGTTGGGTGCCAAGATTTGCTACCGTAAAGCAGCACCGGAAGAATGCAATCGCCAACCAACTTATACTTGATGCGGACTGAGTACCACCGCGCCACCCACACAGCCCGCGTTGAGTTGAAGGTTGCTGTTTTTTAGCAACTTTTTAGCTTTTAAGTTTTACAAAAAGGCAGCCTATCAAATTGGTGACCAGGAAATCAAATTTATTGGTTTTTTTAAACAATTTATTAAATTAATATTAACTTGGATAAATAAAAAACCACTTTAAGCCTTCGTGCACCTCAAAGTTGTATTTTTAATACTTAGACTTTTTCCCAAAATCATTAAATAGACGTTTATTGTGCCTCCTATATTTTTTTACGTGTGGGATACGTCTTTTTTCTTTCTGCGGTCGATATAAAAACATCCAATTCCTCGCGAAGTCAAACTTGACACTATTTGACGTGAGCATCTGTTTTTAAAACTCAATAAAGCCAGATATTCGTTAAGTGCCATAATTTGCTACCATATAGAAACGCCGGGAGAGTGCATGAGCTAAATAATAAATGATTTCAAACGAACACTGCTATGTTATCCAAACAGAATAAAATTTAGCTATCCTGAGGCAAATAGGAAGCTCTTTTCATATACTGTCATCTTCCGAGATGTGAATATTAAGTTATCTAAAGCTATTATTTATTTATTTGTTTTCTTATGTGTTAAAATAAATTATTGGCTTAAAGCTTTTTGAATAAGAATATAACAAAAGGTTTTAAAATAATAAAGAACATATCGTCGTTTTACTGGCAAAAGACGTTAAAGTAAAAAAGTGAGTTTTGAGATAATCTAGTTTTAATGTTTGAGTCTCTTTATTAAACACATTTTACGACAATTTCTATCAAATTATACACTATACCCTAAGAATTTATCGTAAAGTGTATTTAACAGAGAGACGCAAACATTAAAAGTCGATTATCTCAGAACTCACTTTTTTACTTTAACGTCTTTTGCCAGTAATAAGACGATATTATATTGTCACGTCAAATGTTTTTTTAATATATCCGCTACGAAAGTAAAATACATGGATCTTAATAGTGTGAATATAACGGAAATGGTTTACGAGTAGATAATTATGAATCTTTGCCTAAATAAGACTTTTTCACAGATTATTATCAAGAGAATTGGCCAATTCACTAGACACTAGATATCTAGTCGTTTACATCTGGTATTTAGAAAACCTGCAGCTGTAAGACTTTGGTATCCTAGACATTACCATGCGTGCTTTGAGTTGAAGATTGACTGCTCGAATACCAAAACTGCAGATTTTTTTAAATGTTGCAGATAGGTGATTTAAACTCACTAAAGCCGGCTCCAAAGTGCATACACTAAACTATCAGACACCGGAGGACTACATATTACACATAATAAACTTTTACAGCAACATCATCAGATATGAAACCAAAAAAGAAAGCGATTAACTTAATAATATGTGCAGTCAAGCATGTGTGTGCATGGGGAGTTATTTTAATTAAATCACGCTATTTCTGAATCGATTTTTAATGACTGTATAATGATACAACTTGTAATTAATTCATTGAATTTTTTAGGAATTACTACCAAATTTGCGTTTTTTGATATTAAATAATATTAAAGTCTGATGAGATGAGGAAAAGTAGTTTTTAATCTGAAATAAAATACGTAATTGGTAAAAATTGGAATTATACACATAAAGAGAATTTGTGAACTTTTCTGACTGATAAATTATGAATAGCAGTGATTTTTTAAAAAAAATTAATGTAGTTTAAATTATTAAATAATTATAACATTCAAGAATTATCACCAAGATAACCCTATATATATTGAAAGTATAGTAGCGTCTCTTCCAAGTTTAATTTTAGTAAAAATGCTTTGAAAACAGCTGATTTAATGAAAATATAATTTGTGTAATTAGCATATTGAGTATTTTTTTACTTTTCACAAAATATTTCTCTACGTCTATGAGTTTTTACCTGTTACTATCAATAGAAGTGTATAAACTTGAGAAATTTATGTTTCGGTTACTATGGAATAGACTATGGTTCGTAATTAAAAAAAAAAAAACGAACCCACTTGTTGTTTATGGTTATCCCCGAACGAAGGTGTGACGTTTGAATAAATTGTAAAACTTTATATTGTTAATATTAAAATGTGCTTTTTTAATTTTTCGAAGGCGTTCGTTCGCCTAACCCAGAAGAATAAATTCTACTTAAAAAGGGTCAATCAAAGTTTAGTTTAAAATTAAAAATATTTTCGACCAAATACAAAAAGAAATCATATGTGCAAAATGAACCTGCATATTAAAACTGGAGCCTGACAAAGAGACAAGAAACAAAATTATTTAAATAATATTTGGATTGGTCAAGGAAGACCATAAGTGATGAATATTTATAAGTGCTGAACTCTATGACCTTACCTGAAATCCACAATCCTAAATATCATAAAAACGTAGGAATTCAGATGTGTAGAGCTACCCAATAAATCAGGTAACATCAGGGCTGTTTTTTTATCCCAAAGAACAAAACTAACCTGCCAGAAGTAATGGGCAGTCGTTGTGTTAATATAGAGGGTATTGGTTATGCTTAACGAAATTGCCTCGGTCATTAATTGATATTTTCCACCTGAATGAGAGTGAGTTGAGATGGGTGTTCCATGTGTTTCTAAAATAAGATCTGTCGAACTCTTTTGCTAAACTATACTTGCTAAACTTACATTTATTTTTTTCAAATTCTCTCTTTATTTTTACTTTTAGTTGCAGCTATTTTTAAATTTTTACTTTTTTAAAATATTTTTAATCTAAGCTCAGTTGTTATTAATATTATCTAATGTTATCGAAGCTTCAAACCTATAATTTGTAATGTTCTCAACATGTCAATTAAAAAATAAAAAATCACTTTGTTGGTTGTGAGACACACAGCTCTTCGTAAGGTTGATCGATGTGCGCTAGCTAGTACTTAACCTTTGAGCTACTGGAGGAGATAGGTGGATGGCATATAGACTAATGTGAAGATACTGAAGTAGTCAATACAAGAAATAGATGCCAGAAATGGTCCGCTGTCCACTCAATCATATACATTTACGCAACACAGTCCCATTAAAACTATAATGATAACATGAAATTATCCGCAACATATTTATCGGAATAAAATATTTTTTTTCGTCACAGCAATCGGAATTCATATTTCCTTTTATTAAATGTATTTAAATTTATTTGTACGAATAGAAAACTATAATTATCATTTTTATAAATAAATTCACATATTAAATGTCATTAATATTTATAAATCAACATGTTTATTTCATCGACGATTACGACATGAATATATTCTACCTTTTTAATTTCTGTAGGTTTTGTCAAAAACTATGCTAAAGACATTATATTCTAAATATCTCAGTACTCAATACATATATTAATGGATGAACACAGAAATATATGAATTTCCTTAAGTATATACAACATAATGTAAATTAAATGGCACAGATAAAATATTGACGTGGTGTTAAATTATCAACCTTAACACAATTCTTACGAAATTGGGAGACCTCTGTGTGTACTGTGTATTTTATTGAAAATAAATACTGTTTTGAAAACTCTCAATAAACCGATTACTGTCGAGTGTATGAATCTACAACAATGCTTTATTTGATTATATTGTTCTCATGGCTGTAATTATTTCGAGTTAAATATAGTTTTTAATCATATGAATTGAGATGTTCGCAATGCTGCAATAAAAATTTAGGCTTAAAACACACTAAAAGTCAACAAAACAACAATTACGTAAAACATCTGTTATACAATGAAATCTGTCGAGTGATTTGGAAAGTTTTAATTTCATGATTTATATCAAAACTCATTTTTGCTTACATAGTAATATTATATCCACAATTTTAATGATATAGCCATTGTTTCTAATATTGACATCAATGTTAGCATGTTATTTCTGCGTCTTCTTCTGCAATATCCTTTCCCTATACGGAGCATATGGCGCCTCCAGGAATCTCTGTCATCCGCCAGCCGTCGTGCATCCTTCCAGGTTATACCAGCAACTCCGCCGAGTACGCCATATGGATTGTACCCGTCGGTCTTCCAGGACGCCGATAAATATAATTTTTTTTTTATTTCTGGGTACTGAAATAAAAAAATCAGCTTATATTACTTACATCATTTGGAAAGATTTACTTGTTTATATTTTATTAGCCAAAATGTAAAAATTGACATTTGTACCACAAGTTCTTCTAATGGGATTTCATAATCCTGGAAATTTACTCAATACAATGCTATTTGCAATATCTAATTGGCAGAACTACGGGATGCAGGTGTGATCTGGAAGATTTACGAAAATATTAACACAATATCCATACAATCCAATTAAAAACAGATATAGAAGAACTTATCGAAAAAAAAAATTATTTTACTGCGTATTTATTTTAACTATTAAACCATTTTTAAATGTTCGCTTTGAAAGTGGTTCAGCATTTTCGGATTATTTTAATCCGGCGGATGTGGGAGTCGAACCCGCATTCCCCGAATTGCTAAGTGCGCACGCTAACGTCTACGCTACCGGAGAGACAGTTAAATAAGAAAAACATTATCTAATTTTTATCCATTCACTAAATGATCTCCGCAATCGTATGAGTCCATTAGATTAGAATGAATAAATTTCTAATGGAGTCATTAGAAAGAATCCGTGAGTTTATAATAAACGAATGTATTTATTATATTGCTTGATTAAAAACGGTGTCGTTCTCGATTCTTTGGTTCAGTTATCAGGGACACGCATATCAAAATTACCTATAACAATTGATTTTTTATTAACATATGCATAAGACTGCGTATACCTTCAAATCGTCTCTCACATAACACACCATATTGACATCTCACTGTATCGATAAGAAAGCATCCATTCCCAAGAATGATAATATAATATTATGCACCGCTTTATTCAGAAAGTGAATCAGTTAAGACAGATCCGCCGCGGAGGAAAGTCACGGAGGAATGAGAATACCGTTACAAGCACTCTCAAGAGGCAAACTCAACTTGCGCACGGCTCAGTTTATGTACGAGTTCTAAATGTTTATTTAGTGACAGAACTGTGAATTTTTTAAATTGACGGTCAGTGTCCAGTTAAATATGTGTTAAAATATAATATAACAATATTCGATAAAATGTTTAACAATACAACTTATAATATTATTATAAACAATTGTGTTTTGTATATGTAACATCGTAATTTTTGTCTTAATACTTTACTTTACTTAACGTTTAGCTTTATAAGCATATTTCTATTACTATATCACGAACAAAGTAAGATAATATCATTGCATTATAATCGTTTTATTATAATGTAAATAAAATAATAAATAAAACAGTAAATTTAAAATTTGACAGCTATGTAAACATTATAATGCGTAAGTGACAGACGTTTACAATTCTTTTGTGCCGGTTAAATTTGGTGTAAATTCATTATACGTTATTTGCACATAATGAATAAACTGTATTTTAATAGTAGAGACATAATTAGAAAAGCATTCTAGCATAGAAAGCCGGTGTTGATATAGTTTTTAAAAACAATTACATTAAATGTGTGTTGCGTTACGTTACGTGTTACACTATCTATGGTAAAACTTCGATATAAACCATTGTAGTTCATGGTCGTTAATCGGCAAATACCTCCAATGTGTCAAAAACGTTATTGTTCAAAAGGTACTAAAGAAAATCGACCACATATAAGGTTTTTTTTCCGCAGTAAAAATATAATACAGTACAAACTATTATCACATTTCTTATTTGTTAAACCGGTTTAATTTATTAAAATATGTAACACTGATTAATCATCGACTATTATCGATATATATATTTGGCTTAATATAAATTCACTGTTATTGTTTTATGGTTTAATGTAAATAAAATGTTAAAATTATTTACTGGTTTAATGTAAAAAATATAATGCGCAAGTAAATAGTGTAAAATGTAAGCAACAATATCAGACGTATTATTTGTATTATACGTATTTTATTCTGATAATTTATCAGAGAAAACATCGTAACTGATAAAACTGGTATTGAAAAACATTGATGAAAATAGTTTTATAAAAGTTTTTATTTAAAGTTCCAGACCTATCTCTACCATAGCGTAGGAACGCAGGTTTTATACTCACATCTGCAGGATTTTTTTAAATCCGAAAGTGTAGAATTAAATGCGAATTGGCTTAAGCAATTGTCTGATAATCAATTCTCGTGGAAATAATAAGTCAAGACTATACCTTTAAATTGCTGAGTCCCGTATACTCCATTTGATGGGATGATCATTTTAATCGACGGGAATCCATGTGCTACATATCAGGAGAGTACATAATTAAAGAAAAAGAACTGCAGCAAAGATAGCAATGCCTCTGTTTAGAGATAATGAAAGCCATCCTGCTCAATTACTATTTCTTCCTCTTTTCACTCACTTACACAAGCCTTGATTAAATTAAATTTGTAAATTAATTATCTATTAAAAAAAAAAAAAAAACATTTAAAAAAATCTACATCTTTATATAAAATAAGTAGAGAAATATGATCCATAAATAAAGTCTCAAGAAAGACGTCAAATCATAAAGGTTTGGGTAGAGTTCACAAAAAAAAATATTGTTAAACAGGGGGTCCTCGCACTATGTAAGTTTAAGACCCTCTGCAATGGGCCAATATTCAGATAATATATTATACTTATCTATACCTTGTTATACTATAAATACACACACGGATAGTTTTGTTTACTTAAATTTTGTGACATCTTATTTTTGCACAAAATCTCGATATCAGCTGTCCAATTTAAAAAAACTAGAATTTGAACATTAAATTTTCGGAACCACAAAAAATATGTTCAAGCGTAGAACATTTTCTACCAACAACCTTTGAAATTTTGAAAACTTGGTAATTTTAAAAATTGAAATTATAGAAAAAATGGATAGTAATGTATGTTTTAATTTCAAAAAAATATTAGTTACTAAGTTTTGAAATTAGAGAGCCGATATAATTTTGCGGAAAAGAACGAATGATTATATTAAAACAGTAATTTAAATCAGGCATGCATAAATTTCGGTTAAACAAATTTCAAATTAGTTTACATACAATACGTTCTCATTATTTTTTAACGTACATTTTTTGCATTGTTGCTATCTGGGGCCTGTAACAAAAACATTCAATTCGCTACAATTTTACAGTTATATACGATATCAATTTAATGCTTTTAAACTTGGCGATTTACCTCAGCGGTTGGAGAAATTCGACACTCCTGAACCATCAGAGCATTTAATGAGAAACTCTTGTCGTATTATCCAACCGTTTCAATTACGTATGTTGTTTGACGTTTGCCATACATTTTGTTACCTACGTAGCCCCGATTTTGTGCTTCCACTTCAATTCTCGTAATCTTAGGCCGCGTCCAGGCTGGACCAAAAACAAGCGAACGAAGCCTTAAAACAGTACAAAATAAGCCTTCGTTCGCTTATTCATTGCTCAACCTGGACG
>JAGVSQ010010845.1:0-12638 GCA_022683975.1 Rhyacophila evoluta
AACAATTACTCAACCCAATGGGAAACCAGTCCTGCATTTTCGAATTTTTAAAAATTCGACAGATGGGGATTCGAACCCGCATTCCCCGGATCGCTAAGCACACACGCTACCAGCTACGCTACCGGTGAGACAAATGTGATCTTTAATCTGGTGCAATTAGTGTTGATTAAATTGCCCTCAACTGTGTCCTCAACTAAAATATGCTGTCATTTTTTTAACGTTATTATCTAATAATAAGACATATTTTGGAAAACTGATTATATGAAAATATATATAAGATCGTAATATAACGGATCGATGTACTGAAAAGTCGAGAATTAAATTATTTAACCGATAATACAATGCTTTACGTATATGTTTCCATTTTTATTTTACACATTTATGTAACGATGTCTATGACTTAGTAACACGTGTTTGATAACATTTGTTACATTGTTCAAGAGGATAAAAAAACTCTTTTTGGAAATTAAAGGGAATGAAGTACACTTTAGAGTGAAATAATGTTTATTTCGTTTACATTAATTTCACAATACTCATTTTTTATAAAACTTTTTGGTCCTCCAGGTCAATTTACAAATGTATAATATGTGTGGTCAATTTATGTTCATCGATATATAGATTTGTGGTATCGTTTCAATATAATAAATGATATTCTACTAAGAATTAACTTTATATAAAAATAATAGTATCAAGATTTAAAAATTAAACTTTTATCTCGTATCATTATTTAAAGAGTACAAACAGTAATACTGGCGTAGCAATGAAAGTTGATATCTTATGTTATTGGAGGGCTCACAAAATTTCTTCTGGTTTATCGCATAGGATATCAAACTAATCAGGCGGGTCAAGCATGGTGAATAATTTATTTTGAATGGGACACCGCTAAAGGGTCTCACAAATTTAAGGTTTCGTGGCGCATTCAATTGACCTCTCGCTATCCAGCCGCTTCGGTAATACCATGAATTTGAAATAGTATACACTCAAGACTATCAATAAATTTGGCGTTGATCAAAGGTTACTTAAAAGAAATAGAAGTGAACAAATCAACAGATGGGCACTACCTATTATTTATTGTATAAATGATATCAAATCGATATTATAACGCACGCCTTTAATGGGATGTCTTATATTTAACATAAATTATATCCTTTCTGAAAAGTTAATAATATAACCATTTTAAATTGCTATTAAGCAATACGTTAATTGTTGAAGACATCATGCAATATTGTTATATATTTGTATGCACATTTAATTAACAAAACCTTCGTCTATTTTATTTGTTATCAAAACAAATTTAAGAGAATTGTTTGATGGTTGATATATCAGTGTTTCATGGCTATAAGCCGAAGATTAAGCGTTATAATCCTCTACCTATAAAATTTATAAAAGTATAATAATTCAGGAATCAGTGTCAAAGGGATTGAGCAATGAATGTTATATTGGCGAGATTTGGCTGATTGAGCCAATTGATTGAGCTAAATTAAGCAATTTTCCATTTACACTGATTCTGAAGTCATCATTTTTCTTCCGTTGAGTTCCATATGCTGAAGTTTTGGAGCGGATATTGTATTTAGTTTATAAATAAAGTAAATTATGTGTAACCCTAAGCACCATACATCCAAATACATATTTAAATATTTTAGTTAAATTAATTGAACCACTTTTTTAAACATCCAAATTGATCGTCATTTGCCACCCGGATTCGTCTTTCTGTATCTTAATGCCATAACGACTATGGAAAGGAAAAAAGACGTAACCCACACGGATAAAATTTTACGGGAGGCACAAAAGATGTATATTTTACTATTTTCGACCGCCAAGATATTAAATAGACACAACATGGCAAGGAGACTAAAATTGATGTATTATTTATCTAATATAATATTTTTGTAATGAGTTATTTCAAAAAAACCAATAAAATTGATTTGGTGGAAGTTCTTTTTCCTTGTTGAAAGTTTTACATTTCCTTCTTTTTCCACTTAAACCTTAAAAGTTATATTTAAATACTAGTTAACCATTTACAGCTTATATCTTTTTGATGAAACATCTATTAAGTTATATAAATAGTGATTATTGAAAAAAACTATTTTCAAAACTAAGGATTACGTCCTTTTTTCTTTCCATAGTCGATATGAATACTAATTTATTAGTGTTGGAAAAGTGATTTTTTTCTTGTAGGAATGTATAAAGGTAAATTATGTACCATTGATATGTTATTTAAATTAAAAGCGGCAAATAAACTAATTATACAAACGGATTACATTTCATTAGTATTTCATCAAATTATAGATACCAAAAATTGTAAATCTAACTGAAAATAAGTATGTTAAATCCGTCAGCCATAATTAGCTGTTAAATAATTATACACGTGATTAGAGCCTCAATAATTCAATTTTATATTATTATAATCGTTTATTACATACTGAAGCATGGGTGCAAGAGGAAGGTCATGCTTGTAAGAACATATCTGTCTGGTTTATCTTTGAGCAAACAATATTGATTAGCTACAGTGTTATTTACACTTTACGTTCGTATCAAATTTATTGAACTGAAAATATACTTCGAACACTTAATAATTATAAGATATATTAACCAGATGGTATCATTAAAAAAATCAATGATCCGAAGATATTTAAAAGGCAGTAAGTAAACAATTTGTTACATGTATAATACGAATAAAATTACTTATCGTAAAAAAATATTTCAATCGGATATTTTTTGTATAACTTTAAACTTCCATACGCCGTATGTTTATAAACGTGCCATCAATTTTTACGACGCCCATAACCAGGGCTAGATTAAGTCCATAAGCAAAGTAAGCACGTGCTTAGGGCGTCAAGGGAAAGGGCTATTACCATGGATTTTTTGCACATCCTAATTTATCATTTGGATTATTATTTTAAACTACTTTTAAAGTTACTAACGTTGAAAGTTATTATTAGTGCTGTTAGAGGGATTGATTTTTATTTCGAGGACTCAGCTGAAGATTTTTAGTTTCATTTGTATGTGCATCAGTATTTTCGTACAACAGAAAATGTAAAACAAGATCTAATCATTCTGAACTTTATAAAATAATTTTAGAAGACAATAATGAGTGTATCTTTCTAAATTTAGATATGGCCTTTCGTATATTTTTAACATTTATGATCACAAACTAATCAACTGAGCATTAATTTTCTCTTTCTCTATATGTTGCAATATAATATACCCCCAGAATAACCATGCAACATGCAGGGTCTCATGTCTTATCTCTATTATGTATATAAACAGATGTGTTACGTAAGATTGATTATAAATATCTATTCAGAAATTTTTCAGAGAAAAAGTAGGAGAACATTATTAAGTCTTAAATAAAATGGAAGCATAAAGGAATGAATATGATTTTCTTTCTTATTATAAGTTTTGTTTTGTTTCGAATTTTCGATAAATAAAATTTTATTTTATGGTTTTTTATTGTTTTTTGCTTGGTACTGCTAAAGGTCTTAATGCGGCCCTTCTCATAACTAAGTTTGCCATGAGTACAATGCTAAGAGACGAATATTACATTTTTTGTACAACACAATAAACTGTATGTAATTATACATTAAGCCCAACTATCTTGGCTGTTATACGGGCAAATTATAAATATTTATTTTAATAATATACCTACACAGAATGCGACACAATGAAATATAACAAAAAAAAACGAAAGTAAATAAAGTGTTGAAAATATTGTGGTTTTAACAATGTTAGTACTGTAATTTATAAACTAACTCCAGATTTATAAGCATTTGATTATACGTTTTGGGTTTTTCTCCATTTAGTTGCAACGAAAACATAGTGATCTAGCATTAACTACAAAAGTGGCAGCCGTAATTTTGGAAGTCACGCAATTTCGTTTAAATATACAACGGGATGTTGTTGAGAAGTAGAAATTATACGCTTTGATTTCGAGTGTTATATTGTGTAACGAAATTTAAATCTTTCAAATACAACATTAGGGCATATCAATAAGTTTCAGTGACGTAGTGAACTATGAATATTTAATTTATATTAACTTTTACATTTGAAACTAAAAATAGTCTTATCTAATATGTTTAATACATTCTACAAATACAGTGTTTTCTCGAATATAATACCCGATCTTATGTTAACTTTTCATCCAGAAAAGGCATTGGGGCTTATTTTTGGGACAAAGCTTACATGTTTGCAGGGGAAAATCTGATGACATCCATTTTATAGAGATGGTATTTAGAAAAGTTGATGTCACCAACAAATGACTTAAATGGAAGTGCTCGTTTAATGACTTCAGCATCTTTCAGATTGAATAGTGTTATATCCTGAATATCCTTATAAATCAGAGCGGGTCTTATTTATGGGGAAACACGGTAGTATTTAATGGCTTTCCAGGATGACAAGGACCGATCGGCTTAAGGAATAGGCAGGTCAGGTTAAGACTCTTTTGAGGCCTTCGCAATACGTCGCCGAGCCAGGTCAAGAGTCGCAGCTTCACTTTGCCAGTGATTAGTGGCTGCATGATCTGTTTTATTTACTCCACGTTTCGAATGAAGTCATACCACTATATCACTAGAATCCACCGTAAACATCAGTTTACAACACTTAGAATACGGTTATTTTGGGCCTTTGTTGGATGCCATGTTTCACAACCGTAAAACAGGAATGATATAATACATCCATTGAACATGTGGCATTTTGTCCTTGTACAGATTAGAGTCCCATCTATAATTTATAAACTTAATATGAGTACATTAGAAACTGTCATTGAATTAATAAAATCGTTATTGTTTCTAAAAGAAAGTACATTAAAAACTTAAACATCATTCATATTATTAAATTGTATTATTTATAAAAAAAATCATAATCTGTCAAGTCGTCTTCACATTGCGGAGATCGATATACTCCTCTTTCGGGGTGGATATCTTCACAACGTGTAGATCCATATGCTCCACGTTGGGAGCGAACATGGAATAAAAATAAAACAATTAAATTAAATATTAAATCTTTGGATACTAAAATGTGATATTTTGTGCTTTGAGATAACATCAAAAATTGCCGACAACGATTATTTTCAACGATGTAGTGTGCAAAAAAAAACGAATTTATAAATTTATTACTAATTCAGTACGTCAATAATATTATATTAATTTCGTTTTGTGTATTAAAAATTATTTTACTATGAATACTAGCATTTATCGGATTTCAAAAAACGTCATAGCAGCCAGTGGATTAATTATGTTTCTCCAACAAGATTTAACACTGATTTTTTGACATTTATAAAATAATAATATAATTTTAATCACAATTTAATTTTAATCACTTTCTCTGTTAAATACATTTCACGATACAATTTTTTAAGGTATAACGATTATACTTTAAGAAATTGTCGTAAAATCTATTTGACAGAGAGACTCAAACATTAAAACTCGATTATTTCAAAACTCACTTTTTCACTTCAACGTCTTTTGCCAGTAATACGACGTTATACTATTAGTTTAAAAATGTTGTGCAATGAACATTGTATATTTGTTTCCAGTAGTTTAATTAGTTATTTTATGAAATAGACTTGACAATTTCTAAGCACAAAAATAGTTACATTTTCGTACAAATATTATTGGTAAAATGTTCATAAGAAACTGATTATTGGTTCGAAATAGAAAAATTATCTAAAATATTAATATTCGGCAATTTATTTTTGCATTTTTATCCACCACTGGATTATTTACTACCAATGTGTAGAATTCAAAGCAGAATTTTAATTTCGTTTTTTAATACCCAATACTTAATTGAGATATCTAAACAGTTTCCTTTCGACAAGTGCTTGACCAATGTTTGTTGTTTGTTTTATAGTGCAATAAGTTATCGTTCGAAATATAACAGTACAGTCAATAATTTATTTAAATTACAGAATATATAATATAATGTACCGAGTCAATATTGAAAATAATTATTATGTAAACAACAAGGTTGAAACTTTAGCCATTAAAATATTATAGATGGATATATATGTATATAGTAGTAAAAGGATAATTCTATAGTATTAAGCATCAAGGTTTTCGTTAACATTTAAAATATGCCCTCAAATTATTTTTACATACCGAAACTTATTTTAAATATTTTTTAGTATCACTTTTATGTATACGTTTTTTTATGTAATATATAATATATTTTTTCATATTCGATATAAGATTTAATTTGAAAAAAATAGCTCGCTATTCTAATAGAACTAGATCAAAATATCTGGGACTCTATGCTCTAAAAGATAAAAAACTAAATGGCGCCTGTTCAATCCATGCAGTCACGCCTATTATGTCAGTGTTCCTTCCTATACGGTTGCGCAACATGGCACCCAACAAAGGCCTAAAGCAATCGTATACTAAGTTTTGAGAATAGTGGTATGACTTCGTTTGTAATGATAAAATAAGAAAACGGACCATGTAGCCACTGATCATTGATAAAGTGAAGCTGCGATGCTGAATCTGGCCCGGCCATATATTGCGGATGCTTCAAATGAGTCTTCACTCGATCTGCCTATTTTTCAAGCTCATGACTTCCGGCGTCCTGGAAAGCTGCTAAAAACTGTCATATTGATGCAGGAATGACCTGGAAAGACGCAAAAGTACTGGCGAGCAACAGGATTTCTTGGAGATGGCAGTGTCTGTATGCTCCACTTAGGGAGCGTATATGAAAAAAAGAGGAAGAATTATGTTTACGATTTATGTGTTTCAGTAGTGTATGTATGATATATCAATAATATTGATATAATGACTTAATGAGTAATACATAACAATTAAATGAAACGATTTACAGCTGAATTCGTATGTTTCTCATTTTAAATCAAAAACAAAGTACTCAGCAGTTGTTTTTAAATATCTACAGGCATATACTACATTAAAGTAAGTACACGACATTCTGTTAAAAATAAATTGAAGAGCATTTCCATGTTTCATTTTGTATCTTTATAATTCAATCGGTTCAATATTGATTGCAAACGCCATAGAAACGAATGACTATTCGTTAGAAAGTAATTTATTTATTTGTGTAGGAATCTAAGAGAATTGTTCGTTCTCCCAGGAATCCGGCATTAAAGAAAACGACAGTTTTAATTTTATTGTAAGAGCCGCACTATGAATAAAACTCTATTCAAATGATAAAAATTAAACGGCTACAATATTGTCGAAAGCTTTTTTGAGGTCGTATTATTGTTAACATTTTAAATTACAATCGACAAATTTTACTAAATTAAAAAAAGTGTGCGTTAAGAATCGAATTATCATCTCTACATTTCTGTAGAGACAGCGAAGTTTCCTTCATAAATTATTGTATTAGAATAAGTTAATTTATGAAAAAATTGCTCACATAACATTTAAGTTTAAGTCTTAAGTTTACAGTGTTTATATCATGTTTCACAAAATTAAAATAAAACAGTGATTTGGAATGATTCTCAGTTTATGGTTGGTGGTTCTTTATAACGTAAGTTTACTTTTAAAGATACGCTTCAGTATTCAATCAGTGAGGTAGCTACATATTCAGCACCCTGGAGCAAGTAAGATTTTTGCGCCCTTTTTAATGTCTCATTTTTTCTTCTTCTTTAAACGTCTTTAAACTTCTTCTTCCGCGCTTCTTTAAAGTTTTTATTTTTATCCAGAATTTGTAGTTTCGCATTGATTTATTTTTTTGTTCTTGCATTAACTTTATTTTACTTGTGCCTCCTTGATTCGTGCGCCTGGAGCAGCCTTTTCCAACTGTTTTTCGGTAACTACGCCATTATATTCAATCTATTTTAGAAGATATAATGTATATTTTATTAAAATAATGGTATTTTTATACATTCATATCAAAATTAGCAGAAACTTACTTAAATTTGCCACCAAATGAAAGTCACTGCAAAATGCTTCTGTACTCTTATAGCCTCTAGAAATTATTACAAACTCATATATTCAGTAGATCGTATTGAGTCTATTAAAACCCTATTTATTGTCACTTAATATCTAATTTAAAAATTATTTTTTATTTATTTCAATTTATTTTCTTTCAAGAGCGTGTCTACACGCTGCGACTAATGATAAAATAACAAATATTTTCTCTAGAACTACTGTCAATTATTTTACAGATATTGATATCCTTTTACTTCTAAGCTGTCTTTTTCTTGAAGTTTAATCTAGTATGATATACTGCAAACAATACTACACATTTAGCAACAAGTTACTCAAATACTCTACCCTTTTTATATGAATCAATGTTGTAGACGAACTGCTAATTTTCCATAACTGTGGCATTATGCCAACTATATTTATTGAAAGGTTTAAAGAATACTTTTTGCGTAAAGCTTTATTGCAGTTATCATCTAATATCATATTATATAAAAAATATGTATTTCAATGAAGCTTAATGATAATATTCAATGCCATTATAAGTATAATAGTGAACCATATTGTTAATGAGCTGATAATAAATGAACATTTGCGAAAGTCAGCGAGCAGAATGTAATAATTTACAGTCGAGAGAATGAAGTTTAACTAATTGTAAATTAGACAAGACTGCGCCAGCTCTGCCTATGTGCAGGGGACTAATGGGCGTCCACGTGATGTCGTTACTAATTGACTATGATAAATGCTATGTGACGTCAATGGGCTCGCTTGGCCTGGCCGCCACAAAAGCCTACCTTCGACATAATAAAAGCTGTGATCTTGCTGCTGACTTCACGCAGGAAGTAAAGGGTGAAACTACCTTTATCTAAGCCATGGTTTCCCAAACTTTTTCTGCAATGGAACTCTTTGCACACACGAAAATTTTAACGAAACACTTAGCTTATTTTTTAGGATGGCTAATTCGTACTATTAAGAATATCTTTTAATGTGTTGCAGTGTATAAAACCTTTCAGAATTGTCGCAAATCACCTACTCAGGTTCAGAGAGATACTGGTGTTCCGTGAAACATAGTTTGGGAAATTCTGATCTAAGCAAACTAATTGAAAGGTTCTAAATGTTTCAGTGATCGTATGCAAGGATCTGAAATTTTATTGCTCATTTTCTGAAGTCTGTTTATTAAAAAAATAAATTATTTCAACCACTTAGTTATTGAATTAATCGAATATTTTAACAACGATTAAATACGACAGATTATCTGAACGGAGTGCATGACGAAGAGATAAATATGCCAAGTTGTAATACTAAAATAGCTGTGAAACTGTGTTGAGTAGAAAATAAGAAACTATAGTTATGGATATTTCTAATTTAGCTATGGCTTCCTACAAAGTTTTGATAATAATTTAAATGTTATCAAATGATTTGAATATATATCGTAATACAAACCATTTTAATTGTTCATTTAAAATAAACTTCCTCTAGTATTTAATAATAAATGACTTCTAGACTATGGTAAAGATCGGACACTTAAATAGCCAGGGAGTTTCATGCCATTATTATAGTTTGTTTATATTTGAATAATGATTGCATAAATCAATTGACTTTAACAAGTGCATAGTGTCAAGACACTTTAAAACAAGGCGAATGTATTTTACCTTGTCGCCCTATTCTGCATTATCATAGTTAACTGCAAACCGTTAATCAGACATTTTTCAAACATCTGAATGAGTTAATCGATTGTGAGACTTGTATACTTTGTTGCAAAAGTGAATAAATAATGTACAACATAAAAATCTGTTTATATTTACTGTAATATAATAAATTCATGCATCTAAACTAAATTGTATAGCTGTATACAAGTTGTAAACTTTGTTTTATATGCATCACTAAGTTAAATATATTAAATTCAAAATAGTTTTATGGAAAATATAATAGATTAAAATGGGTTCAAGTGTTTCGCTCATTTTGTTCTATTTTTAAATTGTTTTAATTTTAAATAATATATAGACTACACACGATCAGATTTGGTAACTGAACCCGCATTTTCCGGATTTGAAGCACATACTCTTCGGCTATCAGGGAGTGACAATTAATATATATATTAGAGAATATTGTCGAAAAGTGACCTTATTTCTAGTTCAGTGATGCTGCAAATCAACAAGCAATTCTTCATTGAAACTAAGTAGCTATAGCCGATCAGTCCAACAGAAGATCAAACTGATTTGTAAATCTGTTTTCATTTCAACTGGAAAAAATACTATATTATCTAATGTTTGTAAAAGTCAAAATATATTTAAAAGAGTTACAGTATAATAAAAAAAATATATGTGAAACTATTAACGAATTAAATACAATATTTTAAATTATAAAATATGTCATTAAAAAAACACACCCGTTAGGGCTGAAATATAATGTTAATTGAAAGTCCATAAACGTATGATACGCGAAAGAGTCTTTCGGAATATTATTGATTAGTACCGGTTTTTACGAATTTGATATAAATGAAGATGCAACGAATAAGATTCTCTTTGATTGCTTCATAAATAAAGCATGACGATTGAATTCAGTTTTATGGCTGTATGTAAATGGATTCGAGTATAAACGATTTCAGGTCTAGCATGAAAATGAAAACTCATGTCATTTACTACTATAAAACTATTTTATATTTTAACAAATTGTTTATAATTTGACGAGTATTATGTGAAATAAAATTCTATTTCGATTTAAAAATACATTCTCCGGCTTATAAAATATTGATTAAAATATAAATGTATTTTATGCACCTTATCATAGACAGTGGAATACGCAGTGAGGTGTAAATAATGGTTCACACTCCATGTTATATAAAATATAGATTCTTTTCTGGGAATATTTGAAAGATTGGTTTAAATATATGTTCGATCGATTAAAAGATTGCAAAAAATACATTTAGGTGATTATAAAGATAAATGTTTGTTTTTTCGCTGTGCATTCAGAAAGAGTATGTGCCAATGAAACCAAACTTTTCAAGAATACTCATCTCATCCAGGAGAAGGTCATGGATTACTTCCCTCCAAACATTAGAAGTCCTTCCCTCTCCCAAATGACCTCCTTGGCTTCGTCACACATGTAAGTTACTCACAATCATTACATTAATGCGTAACCAATCTGAAGACAAAATTCTAAATTATTTAAAACTGGTAAACTTCCATATGTGATACCACTGTTAGCGACCCGGGTTTCGCCTTTCGGCATCTTCAGGCTACATTATATGTGGGTAGTGAGCGAACATATAACATACTTGGTATAGCCATTTCCGTCAAGCACCATCAGTCGAAAATATTAATTATTTCAATCTGAAGACTGTTAATTATATTATCTGTAATATATTATTGAAGTATTAGAAAAATTCTAATTTAAAGCAGTGAGAGTATTTTATGCTGTGATTGTATTTCGATAATTCTATATTAAATTTGATTATTGATAGTTATTTACCTTGAATACTCATTAGAGATACTTTTAAATAATGATATAAGATTAGTAAATTTTTCTTTTCATACATTTATATTAAGTCAACATCTGAAGTTTGCGTGTTTGAATACCGCAGCTACATAAGGGCTTGAAAAAATCGAAGATTCATGGATCGCCTCATGTGGTGAACGTCTGAAAATAAATACTTCTCGTGCTGCCAAAAGTCTGTCTTCACATTGTAGAGATTCATTTCATTCGAGGTGGAAATAGTATTAAATTTAGTGAAATTACCGAAATGTGGTATATCGATTATACTAAACGATTTTTACTCACTTTCATAAGGACAATTCACGATTATTTTTCGCTGTAAAACGTATGCATATTTATAATTGAGTTATCAGATTATATGCTTATAGAGCTGTAGCTAAAAGATAACTACATATAAATATAAATTTTGTCAAGTTATTCCCAGGACTCTATTGCCATTTACTTCTTGGATATCTAATGAAAAGGACGTAAATAGAAACTGCCATTATGATCTGTTTATTATGTATATGTATGAATTTTTTTAAACAAGTTTTTCTAGAAATTCTTTACATGTATGAAAATGTATAGAAATTTACAGTGAAAATATAAAAGTTGTAATAGACCTATTGATCAAGTTAGTCTTGCAGTTTTGGATGAATTTTAACATAGTTAACATAATTATTCTTATGAAAAAACTGTATTCCCGGTGGCTAAAGAGTTACCGTCTGCGATTTGACGCCAGAGTTTGCGGGACTAATTCCCACACCTGCTGGATTTAAAAAAAATCACAAGACGAAGCACTGGATACTTAACAGATTGAGAAATCGGCGGACAATTCATTCTTATGAGTAAATATGTCAAGATATATCAACGGAGTGGATATATTCACGCTGCTTAGACTTGTATGCTCTACTTTTACAGTCCACATGACAAAAATATATAAAAAAATATCTATAATTTACTCGTTAATACAATATCAATAGCCACAGGTCGACAATGCGTATCATACATTTAATAAAATTTTCGGAAAGGCTTTAAGAGGAATTAAATGAAAATAAACATGATTTTTCCCCTGAATGTATTTCATCTTCTTTAATGTCCCAGTGCTTATTTTTATAAGGTTTTTTTTATCTTCCCGTGCTATTTATCAAATTTATGATACGTGTTGTCATCTTATAGCCACCGATATATTTAATTTATTTATACTAAGATTCTAGATATATTATGATATATATTTACTTGTTCTGTATGGATGCGAAACCTGGAGCCTAACGGAGAAGCAAGAAAAGGCCATGC
>JAGVSQ010010847.1:521-12638 GCA_022683975.1 Rhyacophila evoluta
TATTAACAAGTTAATGTGAACACGTATAAGAAAGGATTTTTTTTATTATATGTAATATTGTATACACTCTAATTAAATATAATGAGTTGAAACAAGTTTTGTTTTTAAAATCGCGTCCCGTGGATATTTGACAAACTAATTTCAAAGCGATGTTATAATATAACTGAATGTCTTTCTAAAATATAAAATTATTAAATAAAAATATGTTGTATTCACACATTTTTTTCATCGATAATTGCAGTTTATTTTTTTATACAATTTCTTGAACTATTTTTTTCGTCTAAGTGTTTGGTTGTTTCCTGTAATACACACACATACAGAATTCTAAAATTTCTCTCATTTGTCAATATATCTCAATTAAATACTCCCCCTTTTAAATCATAAACACCAACTATCTCTCAACATTAGCTCCCCTATATTCCATAAATAAATCAGAACAACACCATTATTATCTTTTATAATTAAATTAATTCAAAATTTATTGCTGATGCCATAAGATATATAAAAAGAGCAGGATATATTATATTAGTTAAATGTTATTGTATATCAAATTGTGAAAATCAAATTAACTGCATTTGATTAATTCAGTTTTCATAATGATCCAAGGTGGACCTTTATATCATCGACATTTAAATAATATTTTACGAAGAGTGGTGTAAAGCCTTGATTGATGCGATATTGGGTAAAACATTTAGTATATTCGCTACTGAAATATAAGTAGATATTATGCATCTGCAGGACTCAAACCCACAATCTATTTTTTATATGCATTCAAAATAACCCAAGCTTATCCATTTATCCACGGTGAAATAATAGTACCTTAGAACTTGGCTATACAGGTTAAGCGTTGTCATTAATTTATTAATATTTATTTTATATCTAAGTGCATCTTTTATACGTTACGAATCCCAATAAAAATATTTCTTGTTTATTTAATTAAATCCACTCTTTAATATGCATATAATCATACCATAAGGTATCTTCAATATTTTTGTTTCCTCTCAAGTACATCGAGAATCTAAATGTGCCTTTTATTGCGTAATGTGTTTTACAATATTCTCAAAAAGATTGATTCTCATTTACCATACCTGTTTTACGTGTGAAACATATGAATAACATACAACACCCTCGATATAATATTTGTTACTCATTAACTACTTTATATCGTCCCAAGCGACGTCGAAATTCCTTAACTCCGTTGTATACATCCTGGAGATGTGATACCCATAGCTATCCATATCTTACTATTTAGACGAAGAGGCTCAAACTGTTAATATTCTTGTTATTTCAGCTATTACTATTATTTTTGTACGACTTTTGGGATTACATGAAGGTTATAGGTTTAACTCTTAATAATATAAAATTTACAGGTTTTATTTTTAACTAACGTGTCGGGCCATAATGTTTCATCTTGGTACCGACATGGAATGGAGGGAAAACGTGAAAACAAACATAAACGTTTACATCTACAATTGGTTTCACTACAGATGGAAATAAAAAACATAAAGAAACAAGTTAATGTAATTTTCTTGTTTTGTATTCTAGTGAGGCCGCTTGCCTTTTAGTAATTCAAAGTTTTCATAGAAGAAGGCTGTTGTTTAAGGTAATATCAAACCGGAAAACAAAGGATATAACTTGATATGACTCACTTCTTTATCCAAACGTAAGAAGAAAAAAAATGCTAATAAAAATACAAATGTACTAAGCAGTAACTACTTACTGCTTTATTTTTCTTAAGAGCTTTTAAGCTGCCTAAGACTTAAAAATAAACTTTTATAAATCACGAAACATAAATACATAATTCTCTTTACTTACTTTAAAACAGGCATATTTTGTAAGTTTAAGTTGAGGAACATTTCTTCGAGATTAAATATTATTATTATTTCCTCAGACGCATTAGGCATTTGCCAACACGAAATAATACAGTGTATTTCAAAACAATGCATACTTTTGTTTAATTATGAATGTTGTTAACATGTTTTAATCTAATTTTTTAAGTTCAATGTTATTTGCTCCATATTAAAGTGGACGTCAAAAATGTGAAATTTTTAGTGATTGTTTTTTTACGAGATTTGGTTTTGAGATAATCATTCAAGCTATTGAAACATTTATTTATAGCTATGCAATATTTTTCACATAGAAAGGATTTTGTGTAATAATATTATATTCTTATAAATTATATATTTGGTATTCAAAAGATTGGCCAGCTAAATTTATATTAAATTTTATCCCTATCAATATATTATTTTTTTATTTTTAACCAAAGTATTTTTATTGAATTATATATTCATAAATGTTGTATCATTAAATAATTTTTGTATTTATATTGATCAAATGCGTTAATATTTTTGTCTTCCTTTTCAGACGTGATATTATACGATCTCTCTTTCTATTTTTTATATACTTAAACAAAGTAACAAGATTACATACGAATAAATAGTACATCTTCTTAGTTATGTGAATTTGATTACTCGTTGAGTTATTCGTTAAATGTGTTTGCCATGACAACTAATCGGTTAGACGTATTATATAATTATTATAACAAAACTGATTTCAATATTACTAAAATATATATAAAATAAAAAATAAAACTATACTTTACAAAGCGACTTAAACACAATCATCAAGATACGTGTTTTTGCAATATTGGCAACAATATATTCCTTCCAAAATAAGCACAACTTATACGGTTGCATTTTAGGATATGATAAACGTAAGTAAAAATAAAGAACTTTATAGGTCTGAAAGTAATTTGAAGTTTTTTTATTATTATTTACTTTATTTATTACTTTGTTAAATATTAATGAAAAATACGTTACAATTAAAGTTTATTATGATATGCGAATCAATATGAAAGTGCTTAAAACAAAATTAATTGAATAACAATTATTAATAATGTGATATTTTTTTTACATTAAAAATAAAATAAAACATATTCAAATTCTATTGTCATTTCCGGTACATTATGGAAAATTTCTTCTGCTAAATGATTTTATCAGGAGTGTCTTCATATCCTAAGCTTTCTTATCCTGGCATATTTAATGGAAGAAGAAAGCGCCGGCCGAATTAATTATTAACGGAACAATTTCAAGTCGGAGCCCTATTAATATTTAAACATCTTCTAAACTTTTGGAAAAGTCTAATGGCTGACGTTTTAGTTTATGAATTGTCCGGAGGGATTTCTCCGGCGCTAGGCGCACGTCGTTTTTATCATTATCAGCGATGGGAATTATCTTGCGACAAGATTTATAAATAAATTGACCGAAACAACATTTTTCACATTAAAAAATAATTATTCAATTTTACAAAGCTTTAGTCAGGTGACCACAAAATATAATTTCTCTCGTTGTTGCTGTATCATAAAATATTGTTCTTATTATATAAACATACGTTTAACCTAAGTTATATTGTTAATTATATAATAAATACTTACATTTCGATCTTTTAGGTAATTTGTTGAATGCTGCAGTATAATTTACAAACAACTATTGTAAATTTAATATGTCAAGAGTTCACATTAAATAAAACAATGTGCTCATTATATTTATATTTCTGGAACAATCGTTTTCTTATATACTTAAATTAAACAATGGAATTATTGTTCATTTAATACGTTTATAAAGACAGTTATGTTCGTGAAATGTGTTTTTATCCCTCACAATGGTTTGGTGATACTCAATATAATTTTTATTTGTGTATAAATCGATAGTTTTTGTAGAGATAGACTAAAAAAAATGATATGCCTCATACATAAACTGCTAACCTTTTATGATTAATTGTTCCAGAAAAGCAAAAATGGCATTACTCCCACGATAATGATGTATTTTTGTGCTGAATCTCACCAACAATTAATATGTAATAAACGGCTTTGCCATATTCACAATATAATAATAATAAGCTGTTATGTTACATGCCACGTATTTCTTAATATGATTATTACTCCTTGTGTGATTCTTGAAAAAGATATGTTCTGATTCATTAATTCTTTCGTGATATGAATGTTTTATTCTGAAAATACAAAGAAAAAATGTATTCCAATTTTAAGAATACTTCAGGGTAGATTTACGAATATTTTAATTTTATACTTCACTTAAATATTATAATACATTATTCCATGATTTCCGCCTTGAGACAATTTGTGCGCATTAATCTTTACAATCTGAAAATTTATAAGACTGTATTTTACTTTCTTCGCTCCCTCTAGATTTCAAATTAATTTATAAACAAAATCAGTGATAAATTGCCATACTGACTGTGAACTTGAAAAAGAACATAATCTTTTACAGTTTTTTCACAATATATACAACTTAATACACAATCTATCAAAAATATACAAGCTTTAAATACCGAATTAATATATAAATTTGTGTTTTAAAATTAAAAAAAGAATCTCCTGTTAAATTTGCAACCAGGAAAAGGACTTCCGTCACATAAGTTTCTTTATTTTATCTAAAACAGCTTATTAGCAGATTAACATAACGAAATGCCAGTTGTGTTGCTGTGTATATGTAATATTTTGTTTTTGACCAATAATCATTACATTGATTCAACTAATTTCCACATATATGTTTTCAAGAACAATACTGCAATTTTTTGAAGACATGTAGTATTAATTTACGATTTAAATATAAACTATCTTTTAGCAAAAAAAAAATTCTGTAACAGTGTTTATTTTATTGATGTAATCATTTTTCGATTTTTCGAAAGTATATTTTTATAAATAAATATAGTGAATTTAAAGTTAACCAATCCAATTTTTAGTTACTAAAATGAGTCTCGACACATACTATAAAATATAACTTATAAAGCTATTTCCAAATACTCACAAGTATTATCCTAAAAACTTTAACAGGAAAGATTAACAAAAGATAAAATTAATTAAAGCTTTCCATAGTTATATTTCATTATAAATTAACGCATGAGACATAATAATACACTTTTGATTTACCTTAGAGCACGTACGTGACAACTTGTCAAGAAATACAACTTTTTGGAAGGCGTAAAACTTTTAAAATTATAAATTATCAAATTAGCAGGAGTCTAAAATTATTAATAATAAAGTAAATCTTGCTAAAATAATTACCTCCGAGCTTTTAAATTAATAACGAACGCGTTTTAAAAACTCTTTTGCTTAAGTTAATGTTTGAGTTAATATTAAGATCAAAATAATTAATTAATCAAAATATTGTGTTTACGCAATAAAAATAAACAAGTTACAACATCATCAAAGAACGGGTTTTTCAAAAAGTTTCCAGAAGTTATTCCGCAAAATATATGTCTTGAAAATTTTGAATTTTGTAAAATTTCGATGATTCGTTTTAACGATTATAATTTTATTTGATCACATAAACCTACGCATACTTATAACTCATATAATTTATTCCGGTTGGATCTTAACATACACAGTGTAAAAAATGTGAAAAGTTCTAGAAAGGGAGGTAAAAAATTAAGTTAATACACGGACCAGCTCTTGCGGGATAGCAAAAATATTATATATACTGCCTTATTCACGCTTATGGTTTTTTCAATATAAAGATCTAATAGTAGTCATTTGTACTGCGCATCGTATATGCGCAAACTTAGTTAACGTCAAATAATGATCTTTGTAGAAACCATGTCAGTAAAGTCAATCGGTATAAAGCTCAAATGGCACCTTTTTTAAGTACTAAATTAAAGTACTTCTGGAATATAGAGTTTTAAGCAATTCAGTGTCAATATAATCAATCGATATATAAATATATATATTTTCAGACCATGCATCGTCATAGTTTTGTAAAAATATTATCTTAACCGATACTATTTTTATATAGGAATAATTTAATGAAAAGATTCACGAATATATTTATTATTGAGATTTGTAGAAGTAATCAATATTCATATTGTTGTTGTGTCACATCAAAATATGAGTTTAAAAAAATGTTATTCAAAGCAAGGATTGAACAATTTTGCACGTGTACATTCAAATAAAATTTAGCGTGTAAACTTTTGGCTCTATAGATATTTTTTCAATTTTTTTTGTGAATAATAAATCCAAATATTTAAAATATTTTGCAAAACGTGTAATTTTATCTTAATACATAATTTTGTTAAGTAATCATCCAATTCATTACAGACTCACTCTTGCCGGTAGAATATATTTTGTTTATCGTGATTTAAATCGAGCCACACATTTTTTACAGCTTGGCAATTGAAGTAATTTGAAAGTTTGATTTCTTAGCATCATAATTGCGATGGTATTTTTTCCAGTTGAGTGTACACTATCTTCTAGTTGAAAGTATTTTTGGTTAGGTGTTTCTGCGTAGCTGACTATTATTATTTCAATTAGCTAAGATATCCTAACGGGAGAAGGAAGTTAGGTTGTACACAAACCTCCTTGCGCCGTGATTCCTGGTGAAATAAAACTACGCGGTATGAAAACGAAGCCTCTTATTACACTCTCTCGACATTTTAGCCTTGTAATTGCCTCTCGAAAGCTTAATTTGCTAGAAAAGCTTTTCCTGTGCCCTCCCATTTAAAGCTCGGCGTATATAATAAACGAACGTCAACTATTCTCCATGAATTCGTAAGATTGAAAGTACACATTGGCAAGTAATTCTCTACAAAAAATAATAATATATCATAGAAACTCTGAAATTTTATTTTATAAGAAGTCGTAAAGTAATTCATTTAATTCAACCAGCTTTTAAACGTTGTATTATAGGTTATAATATGTCTATAAAGATTTTTCATTCTATTCTCTATAATTACGTTATATATATTTTTTTATTAATCACGGCTTCTGTCTGTGTGTATGTATGTGTATATCATTATATGTAAGTCTACATGTCAAGTCTATTTAACGATCTATATGAAAGTTTCAACTTCATACGTTTTCCATTTCTTCATATATTTATTATTAAGATTTTTGGGCGCATAAAAATCACTACAATCTGAAGACTTTCCCTGATTGGTTATTTAAAAATATTTCTCATGATAATGCAATACCTTGCATACTACACGACAATTTTTTTACAGAATATGAAAATAATCACTATCGTTACTGTATGTTATTA
Source organism: Rhyacophila evoluta (assembly GCA_022683975.1). Lineage (NCBI taxonomy): Eukaryota > Metazoa > Arthropoda > Insecta > Trichoptera > Rhyacophilidae > Rhyacophila > Rhyacophila evoluta. The sequence continues at coordinate 7,574 of JAGVSQ010010847.1, forward strand.
TTATATGAACTGATATTTTAAATGTTTTTCATGTCTTGTATTATTTTACTGTGTGGTGTACGAGAGATTGCTTTTTTATAAAGTGATATACAGTTTTCAACCACACGCTATCTTTTATATGTATTTCTAGATCAAAATTTATGCATCTTTTATACTTAAGCGAATATAAAATATATTACGAATAATCGCTATTATTGCTACGAAAGTATGGCAAATGGATTTTTATATATAGTTTCAAGGCACCTTTACTCTGAAAATGTAATAAGTACACGATTCTCTGCAATGTGAAGACAAATCTGACGGAATTAGCTGTCTGACATTTATTACTCAACCCAATGCTCATCTAGTTCTGCGGTTTGGATTTGTTCCAATCAAGCAGATGTGGGTACTTAACCCGCAATTTCCGGTTTGAAATCGCGCACTCTAACCTCTCGGCTACCGGGGAGGATCTTCTACGTAATCGACAAAAAGTATTTCAAGCCGGAAAAAATCAAAAATTATAGAAGTATTGAGTTTCACTAAACAGTTACATTAGTAATTTGCAACAACATACGCAAGTTGTGTAAGTGTAACGATAACCAATCAGTCTATTGAGTGAATATTAACCAAATTTAGACGTAATAGGCTATGAGTACATTGATTACAGTAATCGATACAATATTAAATCAATGCCTTGATGACCTTCGTGTTGGAAATACAGACAGTATGTTCGTGATTTATGTTATAGTTTAGAAAATGCGTGACTTTAGTACTGGCAACACATTAGTGTTTCGATTTTCAATCAAAACCGTAAATATTTTAAACGTATTCTCAGTTAGAATTTTTTTTCCTACGGGTTATTATATTTATATACGTCAATAATTACAATAGATACGATCTAATTGACAATGGGAAGATTTATGCTTTTTTTTTTTTTTGTAAAGATAATCAATTTTAAAATGGGTGGTTCACACATATTATATAATATATTACACCAAATTTGTAGTACTATGGTTTGTTGAGATTTTTTGGAAAAGATTTTTTTCTAAATATACTTATTTACTGTAATTTTTTTTGTCATTCAGTGTAGTCTAATGATATCATCAAACTATAAATGTACAACCAACATTGTTCTATTGTCCGATAAACTCAACAAATGGCTTACAGTCAGTCCTTTTAAAATGATCGGTTTTCATTTTTCTCCTTTTTTAAAGATTTGTTCGTTCTTTATTGAAGCGAAAACAGTAATTCTTCATTAATGCACTTTTATTTTTCAATATTTACAATAATATGAGAGCGATAATGTAATGTAATGCTAATTTCCACATCTCTCAATTCATTAATAGCCGAAATTATCACTTAATGTTTCAGCTAGTTAAAAAAATCATATATTTATATTAAAACATATTGGTAACACCATACACTGTACTCTTACTTCTTCTTATACCAAGTTTGCTCCCAAAGTGGAGTGTGTGGATCTCTGTAATGTGAAAACGCCGACAGACTATTTTTCACGAGAATTGTTTCTCAGATAATTGCTCAACCGAATGGGCATCCAGTCTTGTATTTTTGGGTTTTTTAAATCCGACAGATTGGGAATCGAACCCGCATTCCCCGGATTGCTAGGCGCGCGCGCTACCAACTACGCTACCGGGGAGACACTGTATGGTGATATTATATTAAAATAGAAAAATACATATTATTTACATTGACGACAGTCAATTTTCGTAAATATATCTGTCAACATAAGTCTCCGAATTGTGGAGATCGATTTGCTTGACTCCCCTTGGGAAGTGATTCATACGTTCTACTTTCAGAGCGGATATCCAAAATATATAAAAAAATGTTTTATTAAACTATTTTGAAAATCATTAAAAATTTCCACCAAAATAGCGTTAATCAAAACTATTGAAATATATTGAAATAGATTTTATTTTAGTACATTTATATTCTATATATTTGTACTTAATAGTAAAAAAATCAAGAACACTCTTGGAACCAATCTATTGTTATGGCAGAATGGGAGCAAGGTGTCAATCAAAACCATCAAATTCATATCTGATGATTATATTATTGTACAGAGCTTTGATATTCAAATATCCAGGTCGTCCTATCGTTGTCCATCGACGTATATTCCTCTGATGACGGTTGATTATTGATTCCTACGCGACGTTATCATATCGATGGCCTTACCTGAAAAGCAGCCAAATCCATTTGTATAAAATATTATGGAGCAACAAAAAACTTCGGTAAATATGTATGTTACTCCATGGACTTGGCTGACGCCTGTGGATGTTTCCGCTAATTTGATTTTTTGTAAATTATATGCGTTCGGTGTGAGGTAGAAAAAATTGAATTGTATAATATTAAATGGCATCATAATCGAGTTTCAGGAAGCTGATTTGCATATTGAATCATTTATATGCGATTATGGATATTCCGTAGATGTGTTCGTGAAGCTAATGGAAACATGTTGACTATAATTATGATTATCATAATATTACTGCAATCCAGGATGGACTCTGGTTTCCGCAAACAAAGTCTTTCAATTACGTATATTGTTAGCTTAGATGAGGCAATTGCAGGCGCCAACCAGCCAAGCAACCAGACAGCAAAAGTTTTTGTTCGAGTTTTATTCATATCTTTTTAAAAATGAAAACACAATTTCCCACTGTAATACGTGCTACGTTATTTCAGTAGCGTGTATGTATATATAATGCAACGTAACTAATGGAAAAGGGAATGGTCTGTCCAACAACGTTATCATTAATGATATATAGTGAAAAATATAAATAGCTATCCAATGTTTTAATCATCATTCTTCTGTGATTCCCAAAATACTTCAAACCTTTGTCCTTGCGATAATCACTCCACTGTTTAAAGAATGACATTTTTTTTTACATGGACCATATTTTAGTTTAACTTTCACTGTAATCACTCTGCTTAAAAATAGCGCCATGATCAAACGGATATCAAATGAAGATACTGACAGGAGTATAACATATGATGTTATTATAAGACTTGTAAGTATTAAATGACAATGAGATGAACGTGCCGCTCGATGAATTGGTCCTTCGTGTTGGTTAGTAAAATATCATAAATTTAAAAAAAATGTCATCAGAAATATATAATAGTTATTTTCAAAATCTGTATTTTTATAAAAAAAATACCAGGTTATGCGGCGTACGGTCGGACGCAGAATTACGTCCGTACTCCTAATGGGTTAATGTCATTCATTAATAAAAACATTACGAAATAACTTCACAGCTAAATTGACGGTATGCATATTAGTATAACTGCACAAAGTGTCAAAGTTTTCAAGAATGTGAAGAAGGTGTTCATCTAACAGTAAATCGATTATTGGATGGGTAACGATAATGTATGAATGAAAACCGTTGGTATAATGCTATATTAATATCGTAAGACAATATTAGTTTTATCAACGACGTATGATAGTGTTAATAAGTTAATAGTACAGTATAATGTAATATATGTATGGAGTACGTTGTACTCTGTACTTATTATGTACACTATACATTGTAGACTTTACTATGTCTACAACCTACTCAAGTTCTGTCTTCTTTCAATACTCTCATACATACATATCGATATTAAGATCTATATAATTACACAAGGGACACATTACTGTATATAATTACGTAATGGATTAATTAAATCAAGTAGACTTACTTGTCTAATGTATGTGCAAGTGGTGAATATGTGTATTAATAACTATCGAAAACCGATTGGAATAGCATTATAAATTTCTATAACACAATTTTGCAGGTCTCAATGATGCCTGAATTGTACCCATTGCTCGTCTTTTGAAAACGTTCAATCACGTGTAATCCGAAAGTGAAATATGTAGATCTCTACGAGGTGGAGACTTTCTAGCTGTGGAGACTAAGATTTTACAAATTATGAAAATTAATTTTACGAAAACTCGTCGTCATACATATTTGAATTTTAAAATTGTTTTGACAAATTTAAACCTGTGATCTTAGCCTTAAAGCATGCACGTCTTCTAATCGGTTAGCAAAGTATTTACTTGTAAGCCACATAAAAAAATATGTATATGACAAGGACTTCAAATAGATTCAACCAGGTCAGTGCTTCCCATACTTGTTTGTAAAAGGACCCCCTAAATTAGATAACAATAATCTGTGTCCCCCAAAAAGATATTTTTTATAGATATAAAAAAAAAAATACTTCACAGAATAATGTTTTCTGGTTTTTTTAGCTTTTACGTGCAATAATATTAAATATCTTTCTTCCCGAAATTAGAATTTCTTTCAGCTTTTAACTACGACTATATATACATATAGACCAGTGATTTCCCAGATTATTCTGTGCGATTGACCCCTAACGTAAATAGCATTAATCCGCAGCGCCGAAACATTATTATTTGACAGGATTGCAAATTTTGAGAAAATAAAAAAAATCGGCATTAGAATTTCAATATTTTTGGAAGTGGATCAAAAGTTGGAGGTTTCTTGTTTTGCTTTTTTGAACCCTCCGACGTTGTTCGCGGACCCCTAAATTGATTTTAACCACGGACCCCCTCAGCCATTGCACAGACCCCTGGGAATTGATGCAGACTTCTATGGGAATCACTGATATAGACAGACGGCCGCTGTGGGCACGACTCTCACATTGTGATGCTTGCCATTACTTGTATGTTATGTAGATATCTATGCATGCTTATATTTTACTTAAGACGTAAAAACACTGCCAATTTATTTAAACTTTCATAAAAACGAAAAAATTTTAACTTTATATTATACCTTTTGCGCACTCTGCGATGTTGTACACGAACCTCTAAATTAATTTTAATTTACCACAGACCTCTGGTGGTCCGTAGGAATCACTTAGTGAACTACTGACCTGGATACAGATAAGCCTTCGTACATTAAAGATCTATATTCTAAATTATTTAAACTGTTAGCGGCCTGGGTTTCACCTTTCGGCATCTTCAGGCTACATTATATATAACACTAATGTTCGCTCACTGCCCACAATAATGTAGCCTGGAGATGCCGAAAGACGAAACCTGGGTCGCTAACAGTGATCTCACATATGGAAGTTT
>JAGVSQ010010848.1:0-12637 GCA_022683975.1 Rhyacophila evoluta
TCTTATTTTAATTTTATTATTTATTTATCCATCATGGTTTCCTATTTTGCAGGTCTTCATAGAGGTGGCAGTCTTAAGTCTACAGGATCAGGAGAAGGCGGCGGCGGAGGGACAAATGGAAGCGGAGTGGATTCACTATGCGGTGAAATGTCAGCACTAATGCATGACTACGAGGTGGTCTCCCGCATATCTGACCTGGCCGGCACCCTGCGGGGCCGCTATACGGAACTGAGCCAAGAAAGTACTAAGAAGATACTGCAACAAATACAACATAGTATACAGGTAAGGTTACACAAAACACAACTAAATGCAAATGCATATTCTTCAATTATAGATGTTTCAATTATTGCTTTATGTTTTGTGTATGCTTAGAAATATCTATATGAACATTCTGTATAACATTACACTGTTCAACTCTCATCTTTATTCTTCTTTTGAGCTATTAATGTTTTCTAATAAATATAAGGTTATTGAATTTTTCTACTTATATTTACAGAGAAAAGATGAAGAAATGGCATGGGTGGATTCATGTTGCCTTCAAGTGGTAGCTAAAAATAAATCTGGTAAAGAAGAAACATACACCTTCCAAACAGAGAATCCTAATGTGAAGAAAGATTGGATTACTGAACTACGACTGGCTCAGCTGGCTCTGGATTCGAACAATTCTCCTGGATGGGAAGTTTTGGAACAAGAACAGAGATCATCCACAAAGATGCCTCTCTTCGTCAAAGCTCAACCTGTTTACAAGTCACAGCATCAAACTGAAGTAAGAATTCACCAAAATTTGTAATAAAATTATTTCACTCTAAAATTACAAGTTAATGAAATATAATTATATGATAAAAGAATAAATTTAAAAAGCAGCAAAAAATAGTTTTTCAATTATGACAGAAACTCAGTTATTCTTTGTTTTAAAAGAAATACAGTAGATACAATGTAAATTAAATTTCATGACTTAACTTTCTATTGGATGGCAGGACTATTGAATCTAAAAAATAGATTGGGTGAATGGATGACTTTTAAGGGAAGATAAACAACAGCAAAAATATTTGAATGTTATTTTCTATTCACAGGTGCGCTGTGGCTGTTACTACAGTGTGAGTTTGACGCCAACAACCATTGGAGCTCGAGCCGGTTCCAGAAGACGCAAAGGCCCCCGAGGTTACCTTTGGGTGTGCACAACAGATGGAGCCAGCAGTCACATTGCTGTTCTTTCACAACACGCTCAGCATTCAGGACAACTGCGGGATGTTGGAGCCTTTGATCTTGTTGAAACGCAGGTACTTAAAACATGTTATTTTTAACTTAATTGGTAGAAGGAACTAACAACTTTTCTAGTATATGAAATATATCGTCGCCAATATTATAGGGACACGCAACTCGATTTTTCACAATTTCAATACAAGAGATTGCAAAAATAAAGCTATACTCTACAAGCAGTGCTTCCCAATTACTTTCATGTCACGGCCCCCTAAATCTGAAAGAATTAATTCCCGGCCCCCAAAAAATTTTCTACATGCGCTTATGTCATCTTCTCGGTGTATATAAATATGTTTTCATATGTGTTATCATTTAACAGACTTTAATATATACATTCCCTAAATATGTTATGTGGAAAAATATTCATAAATGGTAATTTGTACTTTATACTGAATATTCTTGCGGCCCCTGCGAGAAATCCTGTGGCCCCCCAGGGGGCCTCGGCCCCCAATTTGGAAAGCACTGCTCAACAGCATGATAAGATAAATTTTATTGATAAAATAATTACAGTAATATTGCATATTATGCTTTCAAACTTCAAAAGTCTCCCCGGTAGCATAGTTGATAGCGTGCGCGCCTAGCAATCCAGGGTATGCTAGTTCGATTCTCCATCTGTCGGGTTTTTTTACCCATTGGGTTGAGCAATTGTATGACAAACAATTCTTGTGAAAATAATCTGTCAAGACGTCTTCACACTGCGAAGATCCATACACTCCATTTTCGTAATAGATATCTATCTTCATACTGTGTAGATCCATATGCTCCACTTTGGGAGCAAACATGGTATAAAAAAAATAATGTTTATTTCCAATTTAATTTTTTTTTTCTTTATTTATGAACCTTATTTACACTACACTTAATCTGAGGAACTCAAGTGGGTCACTTGAAATTATCAAATGGGTCACTTGGTGACCCGCGGTCATAGATTGTCGACACCTGCTCTACAGTCTACAAAGTGACTTAATCCAACAAATCAAGTTACGTGTTCCTGCAATATTGGCGACAATATTGTAATTCAAATGAAATTAAAATGTATGTAATTCACTTAACTTTTACAGGTCACCGCCATGGAATTCGTGAAGGGGATCTCTGAAGAATCATTATCCACAGGTGATTCTGTTTGGTTGGGTACTGACACTCGTAAAATATTCCTCTATGCCGCTGCTGAACCTGAAAAACAAGACCAAATATCACAAACGACAGTTCCCTCTATCATAATGCAGATCAAGTTTCACTGTGATTGTGTTTTTGTGGCTCTGGGTAATGGTAGCATCCTCATATATCACCGAGACACTGGAGGAGCTTGGTCACTGAAAGATCCTATTTCCATGACATTAGGACCAGAAGCAGTGTCCTGCCTTCTTCCAATCAACATGAGCGTCTATGCTGCTTGTGGGAAGAAAGTATGGGTTATCAGTGGACTAACTGGGGAAATTCAAAAAAGTTTTAGCGTCCAGCACGAACATGTTGGCAGTGTTAACTTAATGGCACATTCTGGAGTCGGTCTTTGGATATCACTGAAAAATTCTAGCACTATCTGCCTATATCACACTGAGACCTTCAAACACCTTCAGGATATTAATCTAGCATCAAACGTACTACGAGTCATGGGTAATGGAAACTGTGGTGGAAAAGAGTGTTCAGGAAAAACTGCAGCAAGGAGTTCAGTGACAGTGTCGGCTTTGCTAGCCTGTAGGGGTCTACTTTGGGTAGGTACAAGTGCGGGCATCAGTCTCACCATTCCTCTGCCTCGCCTCGAAGGTGTGCCCATCATAAGTGGCCGAGTGAATATCTCATATCATTCGCACTTTGGTCCGATTACTTTCCTTCTGGCCCTCCAGCCCAAGACTTACAATGTGAATCCGTATTATAACACCCAACCAGTCAAAGATGCAGTTCCAGTTGTGGCTAAGGAAAATGACAACAAGGAAACCAAAGATACTGATCCCATCAAGGAAACTGATAAAATTGCTGAAGCCAACGATAAAAAGGACAGCGATAAGCAAAAGTCAGAAAAACAGGTTGCGGACAGCTCTGCGCAGTCTATATCAGCAAAAATAAAACATCAGCTAACAAGTAGTCCTGTTGTCTTGAGACGCAGACGCTCCAAGGACAATGAGATGTCTCGTCTGTCGAAAACTCTTCCTCGAGGGTTAGGTGCTGGGACAGGTGGAGCTATTTTCTGCTCTACGACTTCCTCACAGGGCTCTGGTGATGCTTGTGATGTATACGGTCTTTACAATGAGCTTATTTATGTTAAAGACTGTGAGGGAGAGACAGGTACCATGGGTGAACCTGCTTATGAAACTCTTCGACGGAGTGATCCTGAGTTAGCAGCCATTCCTGCAAAAGTTAGTACATTGGACCGCAAGCTGCGTATGAAAGTATCTCGTCCACGGTCCTTAGATCTTTCCAACTGGTCTGTAGACTCGCGGTCGTCCAGTCTGTATACTTCTTCTGGAAGCGAAGAGAGCATGGCTCTCCGTGGAGGCTTAGGACGCAGTATATCCAGGAACAATAGCAATGCTAGTAGAACTGTCCAGCTCAGTAATGGTTCCGCTGATGTTGTTAATATCACTGTCAACATAAACAATATTACTTCAGCTTTGGGCTCTGGACTTACCAATGGAAACTCATTGGGAGTTGTTCAAAATAATAGGTCTGTCTCTAGAAATAACTCTGTCGCTCAAGATGGGATGGATAAAAACAAAAATAAAAAGAATGCCAATGGAAAAAACAATCTCTCAAATGACACTAGTAAAAGGACAGTGATCACGTTAATGGGAGGACGGGGTTATGTAAACTGGCGGCAGTCATGTTGCTCAACTGACCGTCAAAAAACTGGTTTAGCACCGCCTCTACCACGAGATCCTAACAAGAATGACGCCCATATTGTCGTGTGGGAAACAAAGCTGTAAAGAATTTCATATGTTAAAATAGTAATACAATGACCAAATGTTATTTTTTTTGTATATTTCATATTGTATATTTGTATATGCGGCCTACGAATCCAGCTGTTCTCTTGTAATTCAACAAAAATATCAAATAGAGTCTTCACTCCACTGCTTTTCAGGTTCCTATAAAATTGGCTATCAACTGTTTGCGCAAACCCATGGGCCCATGGTTAGTATTCAAATACATGTGAAAACACAATGAGAGTATTTAGATACAATTACAGTATTCAACGACATTATCTATGAAGCTATTTGGAATTACTATTGTATATAATATTAATATCAGCTATATTATCCCAACCAGAGTTGCTTTTTTTTTTTATACACCAAATCAATGTTTTATTGAATGTCATCAAATTTCACAGTCACAGTTGCTATAACAGAAGCACATCAAAACCCAATTGCAATGTTTCACTTGAGTAAGATACCACATCTCTTGGGCTTACCATCGACAACTGTTATCATTTAATATAAAATGTTCCAAATTCAAACAGTCTCCAATGTATAATAAGTTATTTATTGCCAGAAATATTAAACGATAGAGGACAGGTACATGTATTACATTTAGACTGTCTGTGAATAGGGTATACTTATATCATTGAAACAGCTCATATTTTTAAATGTACAATGTAGCCACTAGGTGGATGTTAATATTTATTGTTATCGATGGGCTTAGAGCAAGTTAGCTCTCGCGTATGTGTATTTTTGTATGTATTTACAGCTCAGTTGGAATGTATTTTGAGCTTTTTTAATGTGTTGAAATTTTAAATCGTATTTTGAACCAGTAACATTAAATTCATATCAATTTGTGACTAAGCAAGTCTGATTCGCCGCTGAATAAAAAATCAGCGCCTCACTTATTTATTAGATGCTTTGTATCCCAATTTACAAAATTAGCTTCTAATATATATTACTAACAGAAATATAAATGAATGTTTATATTTTGTGTATTTATATTATCATTGTGTAACTTTGTAATTTTACTATTGAAAAATAAAAAATAAAAAAGCATTTAGTAAACAATATTGTAAGTTTTTATGAATTTTGTCAATAAGTTGAAAAATGTTTTTCTTATGAGCTTCTTATGATACGTGCATAGATAATTAATATTCTGATGGTGACATTGAATATTTGAATGTAATTATTCAAGTTAAACTATGACGGGGGCTCCCGATCTTGTTTGTGCATAAAAATTATTTAATAAACTCAAAATAGGAACTTTCATTGAGGTTAACAAATTCTGATTTCTTGAAAACTAGAGCCTTCCATGTTTTATTGTACATAAATATCTCATTTTTACACAGTTTTTCAGGTGGAGTATTCGGCATTTCAATGTATGATATTAATATATCTAGGTTTCTACTTTTACTCTCAAATGTAGTATATGATCATCCATTAGAGACATGGCAGGATATACAACAGAAATGTCATTAATATATATAATGTAACAATTATTTCCTCTCATTAATATAATACCTACAGGAAGAATAATATATTGCCAATAATTCTGATATTCAATTTTTCTTCCCCAGCTTTTTTATTCAAATATAAAATGACTTATCAGTTTGTATTTAAAATATTTCAATTGAGTAAAAAATCATTGCAACACATACTGTACATATGTATCTATTTCCAATCTTTTTAAGAATATTGTTTAATTACGCCTATATGTTTAATAATTATTTTTATTATATCTTAAATCTCTATTGTTATTCATATTGTTGTAGCTTGTAAATTATTGATCAGGAATCAGTTTAGTTATAGACAATATAATTTATGTACCTATTCGATAATGTCTACATTAAATTTGTGTCTAATATCATGAATGTATAATTATTTTGGTTGTAGATAATAATATAATTTGTAACAAATGCCAACAGAACAACAAATTTTTTTAGCTGAACATTAGTTATTAACTTTTCAACCTTCATAATATGCATTTTTAAATTCTTTATTCAAAAAAAATGTAATTTATGATTCCTTATCTGGAAAAGAATTTACTTCTTATCTGCTAGGAAAAGTTTTAAGTATTATAATTAAATGGTGCTCCCGCTTGGATCAATGTAATTTAAAAATGAATACCCCCTTGCGTTGCCTGGATTGTTCATGTACATATATAGAATATGCAACATATTTTAAAAAAATGTTTGCTTAATTAAGATAAAAAAATGTAAATCAAATTAATATTTTATAATCTTTTTGCTACCCAAGCCAAGTTGTTAGCTATTAAATAAGTTCAATGATTGGTCATTAAAAAATAAAACTCATAAGAAAATTTTAATCCCTTTAAAATGTAATGAAATTATCAATAAATGTTGACTATTTCTATATAAAATGATCCATCATTGAAAAAATTGTATTTTTACTCAAAAGTATACTTTTTTAACCTCTCTACCAATTAACCAATGTTTTTTATATTTTTTAAATTGTTCACTGCTCATTCCGGCAATCTTAATATCACAGATATTTTATTTAAATATTTTTTTAAATTACTTGACCTTATTTAAATGACCAAATTATATATTGTATTATTTCGTGAATTTAGGACGCATGATTTGTATTGTAGATGTATTTAGTAGAATACTGATATGGTTGGTTTATGTTTGACATAAATATCTAAACATGTTTGCATGCCGTGCCAGTTTAATGATAAAATGACTATAAACATATAGTAGTAGTTATTTCACCTACTGTTAGCATAGATAATAATTTGTGTTTAGGATTTATTAGTTCTAAGCATAAAATAGCCTGAAATCTCTTGTCATTATCATTTTCACTGACACAATATTGATCTTACTGACGCAATATTGTTCAAATTTATCCCATGGCCATAGTAATTTAATTAAAAATAAACCAGTGTAATGTATGTAGTCAAAGCATTTATCTATTTAAGCATATTATGTATGTGTTACATATTGATAAGATGTACTATATAAAATAAATATTGTCTATACATTAAGATGGTTATGTCTTTTACTTTCATTAGTAATATCCCAATAAATGCTCAAACCCAAAAAATTAGAAGAAAATATGTAAAAGAAAACTCTGTTTACTACATATTAATGTAATGGAGATAAAATAACGCATGATCGGGGATAAACAAATATTCGTCTTGCATAGATAGTTTATAAATAATGGAAGATTACTGCACATGAAAAATACTTTTTTAGTAGCACGGCTCACACATAATTATATCATTTGCAAATAAAAACAGTCTAGATACTCAAATTGTATCAAATAGTGAACTTTTTGTGATACTATGAGTAATACTCATTTAATGCCTTATAATTGATTATACTCTAAATTATGCGGCATTGATTTTGCACTAAAGTGCCTTTACCCCTAAAGAAGTACGGACACAGTACTACGTCTAATGCAATTTATGTAAAAAGGAGTACAGACATAATCCCACATCCGACCGTATGCTGAGACCCCAAGCCATTCAGTTTTTATATAGCCAACTCTCATACAGCATCCACCATCGCCGTGTAGGTCCTAAATAATTTCCACGATCTTGAGTGGTAACCCATATGTATCTAGTATACCCCATAGTGAAAGCCAATGTTGACTTTCAAATGCCTTCTCACAGTCCATGAAACAGCATGCAAGGGTGCTGTTTGATATGTGACTCTGTGGGAGAAAACACCTAAAATTATATACCTGGTCCGCAAAAGGCCTCCCAGGGAGGAAACGGTTCTGGATCTGCATTATGGAACCCCTTATCTTTGCCAGAATGATATAGGCCAAAACCTTACATAGAATTCTAAAGAAAGTAATGTTTTGGTAGTTGTCGCAGCTAAGTGGGTCACCTTTTTTGTGAACAAGGGAAACCTCACAATTCATTCAATTTCTCGGATAATGTTCCTCATCCCACACTTTAGCTATCGGGTCATTCAGGGGATGCAAAAAATTCTGCGTTTATTTCATCACATAGAAATTGATAATTCATACTAGTTTATATAATAGAGATCGAGCCTTTTTTGGCAGAAGATCGTAAGTGGTAACTTGATGGATAAAAATTGTTACGCATAAATTATAACTTCGGCTACTGCATACCCTACAATCTTTTGCCAGTCCATTAAATTGCCGTTTACGATCTTCTGTCAAAAATGGCTTAATATTTCTGAGAGAAATTTATTCATAATTTGCAAGTTATTTTTATTTTAATCGATTAAACATTAGTTTTACCTGTCATTGTAAGACATTTCGAAAGAAAATCACAAAAATATACAAAACGGTAATCAATTTAAACATTTTTACTGTTTCAAGTTCATATATTTTGAGTGAGATCATTTTTTATACCCTGCAAATAAAAATTATTAGTATTCTGTATACTGAATGGTCAGTACTGATCAAGGAGTATATATTTTTCTTTTTGGCATTTTATATTTAGTTGGGAAAGTTTAAATATTCATATGGCAATACAGAATAAACAGTGTGAGTGTTTTCAAAAACTTGGTAGATTTCGCCTCTAATATGAGTGATGTGACACATCCTATTTTGTTGACATGTACGATTTTATTTACATTAATTCTCCTTATTGTATTATGCGGAATGTTGTCTCAATTATTGCCATCGGAGTTCTTTGAAATTTTGACGTCAAATTTCAATGTTTTAGATGACTAGGTTATGTGTTTTTCGTCCAAGTTTCTTTTAATTTTACATACCTTCCTCGAAATTCCTGGTGATATTGAAATCTTTTCGTCTTAAATCAACAGGATGGAAGAAGCTAGAGATGAATATTTGTTCGACGAAGAGCTGTTGCAGAAGGAAACATCACCTAAATATTCCATCAGGTTTGTCCTGTCACCCTTTTTAAATCCGGTATTTTATGTCAAAAACATTATTCGCATTTATTAACGTAATTTCATCGTATCGTTGTCCAACGTAATTTCGTAAAAACTATAGTAGACTTCAGCCTTCACACTTAACCGATATTCAAAATGAACAATACTATTAAAAACAAAAAAGGGGGTTTTTTTTAAACTTATTTTGTGATCACCAAAATGGTTACACTTACTTTTATATAAATAACATTGAAAGAATAGAACAATTGATCGGCTATAAATATATATGAAGATACATATAACTAGCTCTAGATACGTTTGTCGATTCATACAAATTGTCAAATCATTTTTTTTAATCTATGCAGATAGAATACGACAACTCTGTAATAACACGAAAATCACCGTCATTTATACTCGTTAAGATACTCTTTGGAAATATGTAAATTCCCTTGAAAAAATATCCTTGCAGACCGTATCTCAGCGGGAGCACGGGATTGAATTTCTATTTTATCTAAAAAAACAAACGTAACTACAGATATTGTAGATGGAAAAATGTGTTGATCATTGTGCGCCACTTCACATATCTCTGAATATTTTTCAGCTGCACAAATATTCCAGAGTCCCTATTAGACGAGAATACAGTTCAAGAGCACTTTGTTAAATTTGGTACAGTTACCAAAATATTATTACGTCCAAAAAAATTTTCATGTATCGTGGACTATGAGACTCGTGATGCTGCCGAGAGAGCCATCTTGAACGGAGGCGCATTTGATGGTTTTGAATTTAAGGTTACTTGGGATAAAGGTAAAAAGTATGTATCGCTTTTAATTACTTCATTAACAGCTCTATATATTTATAAGATTTATCTTCCTCATATGATTCAACTAATGTACAAGTGATAATGACTTTAAATAGTATAAAAACGCAAGGGCTTTGCCTCCTATTTATTTCCCTCCTAACTCCTGGAGGGCCTATACCCTTTTGCTTATCATCACCCGCTCTCATTGTTTAACACCATAAATGAATATGGAGAAAATTTTTAAAAAACCCTATGTCAAATTGTTTTTGTATGAAAACAATATTTTGTAAATTTCTTTTCTGTTTTCTACTGAAATTGTATCTTAGGTGTTATTGTATAATATAGGATCATTATATTAAGTGATGGTAGGTAAGTATTGCTTTTATTTGTGTTGAGTTATCAAATTCAATAATCAATCTATTAAAATTTTTGGCCATAGTTGCTTTGTTAATATAACACCAACCAAATAAAAAACTGTAAATATTTCAAAAGAAATATTATTTTTCTATTCTCAGTAATATATAAATAAAAGCTTATAAAAATGATGCAAGAGATAAGAGTTTTCTCTTGTTTGTCGCCTGTTCATAATTTAGTAGGGTTATAGATGCTAAATAATTTTTTAAAACTACTAATCTCTCTATTAAATAGACTTCATAAATGTAATCAGATAATTATGGCAGCACCATGACTGACTTATAGCTGTAGGGAGGCTGTGCCATCTTTCCAATTATCCTTATACTTTCATAGGAATGGGAAAACTGATCTGTGGAATTGAATGATTGATATTTCTATAACAGCCCTCTGTCAAATATCATTGTGGATTTAAGTTTTGGGCAGAATTTAATTAGCAAAACAACTGTCAACTTGAATATAATATTATTTCAGAAAGCTGACAAAACCATCTGATGATCCAGAGTGGCTGCCAGATCCAGAGGTGGCGGCCGAGCTTGCGTCCATGATTGGACAGTCCCCTAGAGTTCCTCGACTCAATCGACAACAGAGTATATATTATTTATTCTCATTTTTGATTTTTTTAATTGTTCATCAACCGTTTTTCAAAGCCAGTACTTCTTTCAAAAATTTCTTGACTGCATTATTGAATATTTAACTTTAGGTTGAAAAACTGAGTGAAGACATAAAACTTCACATTGTTGTGATAATCTCACTTCATATACTGCCATGATATTTTTGATTACATGATTTTTATTTTGGTTTTAGAAATGGAGATGGATGCTTCCACAGGACATATCAGAAAAGTGCAAACAAAGAAAACTGCTGTCAAACCTAGTGTCCTAAAAAAGAAAACTAAACCTCCTGACCTGAAAGAAATAAAGTTAGTAGAAATTCAATTCAATATTTTGTTTAAATGCATCTGATGTTGAAATCTGAAGTATGTTCAGTATATGAATATAACTAAAAATCGCTTGCAATGGGTTTGACGGTAATTTGATTTTTCAGTGTCATTCCTCTAGTTGCCCCCACAGTGGTCCGGAATATAGATCGGGATGAAGTGAGGCAGTTGATCAGTAAGCAATGGGTGACGAGTGATGACAAGATGAAAGCTTTAGAGATCAGAGACCGGTTAGTGAGAACACGGCCGGTTGCCAGAAAAGGTGCCATCTGTGGTTCCTGTCCCGACATGTGCCCAGAACGGGAGCGAATCACCAGGCAGGCACAGCGACAGGTTAGAGTCCATATATTTTGTTGCTTATTATAGCAATATAATATTTATAGAGCATTATAATATAATATAAATATGATATGTTCACTTTTCCATACATTTTAGACACACTAATTACAAAAGTCTATAATATTGCAGGTTGCTGCATATGAATGTCATCCTTCAGAGATTGGATCCAACCAGATGGATCATCAGAGAGCGGTAAAGCAGTACAGCCGGAGCTCAGCTGATCAGGAGGAGCCTCTCACTTATGACTTGAGGCCAGTGCCCGTGCTGCAACGAACTCTCCTCTACCTTTTGAATCACATCATGGACTTGTGCGACAAACCTGAGGTAACTAACTTATATGATATCCAGAATATGAAATAAAGAGAAATGGTTTCATGCAACGAGTGTCATCATTGTTTGTAAATTTAACGATAAAGTAAAATTATTGAAGTATTATTAATAGAATTTGTAAGTATCCATTTATCGCTACCAAGTAATCAAAGTTTATCTGAACTATTCCACAGTGTATGAATATTACTCTCATATACGTAAATATATATAGCGTCACTGTTCTGACAAAAAACATAGTATTGAGGCAATCCATTTTTATTTAAAGTATAAGAGGAAATAACAACTCACTTCCATAACAAGTCATTTTCACTAAAAATGGACTTACCTTTTTGTCAAAATAGTGATGTTAGATTTAGAATGCTGTAGATTTGACTAAAATGATATTTGATGATAAATAATTTGTATGTTTACAAATAGACTCCTGAACTTCGTGTCGAATCCTTACCTTCATTTAACTTTTGCGGCAAGTTAAAAATTCACATAGCAAGATTTTTTATTTATTGATTGGTCGAAGATTAATTGGATGTAGTTAAGCAGAGGACGTCTAAGCCACAAATAATTGAACTGAGTAAAATACGATTGAAATTTTAATGAAACAAACTAACATTTAATATGACTTTTACATTATTAAGACTGTAATATAAAATGTAAAAACTTACATGGCATATACTACACCTTTCCTGATAACTGGATTATTGAAAAACATACTACTTACTTTAAAAGTTATCGAATGTTGTGGGTTGGGCGTTTTCTGCTAATTAAATTTTTAAATTCTGAATTATTTAAAACTGGTAAACTTCCATATGTGAGATCACTG
>JAGVSQ010010849.1:0-12637 GCA_022683975.1 Rhyacophila evoluta
ATAAATAGATAAAATAAAAATAGATAAATATTAATTATTACCACACGAATAGCAAAGCGCTTAATTGTTAAGATTTTTTTCGCCCAATCGTGACTTTCAGGCACGCCTCTATCCGTGTGCTCCCATTCGCAGCGGAGGAAGATAAATGTCTGGCGAGGGTCGCTCTGGTGGACCCCATTTTGGAGTGAGGATTACGTCTCTGCCTTTTCTATTGTTTGTGACTCTGCGAAAAACTTCGAAATATCCCACGGACTTGCTCGATTCAGGGTCTCCATAAACCTCCCTCTTAGAATTACCCTTTTATTAAACAAATGAAATAATATATACTAGGAATGAATAATTACATTGCTTTTAATTATTTGACTGCTAAATAAAGAAATCCTGTCGTTCGTAAAATCAGCGATAAATGCTAACAATGTTTTTTTTCCTGCGTATAGCTTTTTTTAACAGCATAACGACCGTGGACTCGTATATGAGTCTTGACAGAATATTGGTTGGTGACCGACTACTCATATGTAAGTCTTACGCCAAACGTTTATTTTCTGTGATAAATACCTGAGTTACGATTTAGCTTAATTGTGAATGTTGACGAGAGATGGTAAAATATTATTTTAGTTTTTTGCACATTTTCTCGCGAATTTCGCCGGCTACCGTGGAAAATTCAGCAAGAAATTGCGGGCGTTAAGCTTAATATAAATATTAAGCACAGTGAATATAAATGAATATTATTATATAGTTAAAACCTAAAAATTAATTATACGTACTTGAAAATGCATTCAGGACATTGGTTGTCTCACTCGCGCCTCGTATGAGTAATTTCACTTGCCACAAAATTAGACTCTTCTAGAAATAGCTATCGACAAAAATTTGTAATTTTTACGCAATATTCGACTAAAATAGAGGTATGAAAAAATTCTAAAATACTTCCTCCGAATATCGACCCTTGTTATCCAAAAGCCAATTAAGCCTCAGTTTTATGAAGAGTACTTTTATTTTTAAAATCACAATATACAAGGCTGAATACGTCACTGTCAAAAAAATCAAGCCGAAAACGCCGAATTTTTATCAAATCTCAGTTTTTTTGTATCATGCTCGCTTCCAATATGGAGCATATGGATATACACAGTGTTAAGATGTCCACTCCGAAATAGGAGTATATGGATATCCGCAATCTGAAGACGTCTTGACAGATTATTTTTCACGAGAATTGTTTGTCAGACAAATACTCAACCGAATAGGCATCCAGTCCTGCATTTTTCGAATTTTTAAATCGAATTAAATCGAAATTATATCGAAAAGAATTTTGAATCGAATGCATTCCCCGGATCGCTAGGCGCGCACGCTATCAACTACGCTACCGGGGAGATTATAACGTCGTATTACTGGCAAAATACGTTAAAGTAAAAAGTGAGTTTTGAAATAATCGAGTTTTAATGTTTGAGTCTCTCACTTTTTTACTTTAACGTCTTTTGCCAGTAATACGACTATAATACGTAATACGTGATACGTGGTACAAAAATAGCTTTTCTGACTAACAGAACAAATGTGTAATTTCTATTGTATGATATAAATTAATCATTGGTATTTATTCCATATCGCGTATCAGCAAATGAGTTCAAAACAAGCCGGATTGATTGGTGCATTCAAATTTTGAATTTGACGTGTAGACTGCTTGCAATCGGTTAAGCCAATACCGCGAATGAATCATCTCTGCTAAAGAAGCAAGCAAGGCTGCTTTTTCATGAAAATTTTGACAAATGGTACTTTCGCGGTATTACACGTACACCGATGATGTATAATTATAGACATCTTAGTCCAGAGATTGGCTAGGTCACCAGTCAATATAAATTGTTTAGATTTTCTTTCTACGTGTACTATGCTGACCATATACATGTATACAATATATACGTAGCAACCCTGAGTAAAAAAATCCTAGAGTGTCTTCTTTTGTAAGATTTCTAGTACATTTCCATTATGAATGGGACAAGAGAGCCTTACATTTCCCGCATGTTAGCAGGGAAGATGCCTATGATTTATTTAGCAATTTTATTTTCGCGGCTTTTTTCGCAAACCCTCAATTCATTTTTATTACCAACATTCTGAATTTTTCTTTAAATTTTATGAGCATTCATATAATCACATGCCATGAAAAATTACAATTTACGACATAACGTCATTTTATATAAATTCACTAAAGAAAAATTAAGGCACCATCGCTATTTTAATATAATATTTAAATATATTATACTTTTGCATCATCACGCGAATCTCTCTATAATAGATTTAATTGCCCAATATGATTATAAGGCTAGCTATTACAGGGCTTAATTAATTAGAATAGTAATCACGCACGCTATAGTGCACGTCAATCAAGGTCTTGGAAAGCTGCTCCCGGGACATTTCTTGAACTTTGAAGAGCGCATCACGTTCTTTGCACCACTGCTTACGGAAGTGTAACATTTGTGGATATGTAACGAATGGTGGAAGAAAAAGGAAGTATAAGTGTAAATGGCGGTAACATTTCCTTTGACAAAAACGTTGAATCTATATTTTCTATCCAAGACAATGTGTTTTATAAGAGATTTATTTTGAATAATTATAACATTGCAAATTGCATAAAAAATGTCATACATTTGTTCTAAAAAACATAAAAATATTTGTGTGTCTGTCTGTCACACAGACTCCTTTCAAACGGTGAACAAAAGCGACGTGAAATCTTCACATGTCATTTTAACTGCCATTTCTAAGTCAACTGTTATTTACTTTTTTTCAATTTCAACTTTAAATATAATTACGGATGATCATAAAGAAACACAAAAACATTGTCTATGATCAAATATTGGAATAAATATGTGATAAAAAAATGAATTAAATGTATTTGAATATAGAACGAGTTTGAATCTATTACAGAAAAAGCCCGGTAATAAAACAAGTATTTTATAAATTTTGATTTCAATATAAAAAAAATCTTGCCAATATAGCATGTTAACGTTGGTAAAATACCCTTCAGGGAAAGAACCTTATTATCTACTTTTTCTTTATGTGTTTAGGAAATAAGGAAAACTAAATGAGACATCTGACGGCAGAGGCCAAAGACTATACGAGAGTTTAAATTACTTCCTGGGCCAAAATGGCGAATATCGAAGGCATTCATCCAACCTTATGAAAGAAAAGTCATTTTATTTTGTCTATATCTTAGGGACAAAAGAAATAAATGAAAGAAGCTGACGTGTCTTTTGTTTCACTTTCATATTATTAGGCTTTTTTTTGTCCCAGTGAACAGTATTGTGTTGTTTTTTTTTCGTTTGATTTTTAGCTGATAGCGTTGGTCTTGTTCATATCAAGCGAAATTTATTAAAGTACCATTTCTGAACATTTTCAATAGATTCTTTACTATTGTGATAATTTATGACAAATACTAGTCAGATATAAAAACTAAAATAATCATAATTTTGACTTCTCTATGAATTGTTATTTCTAATTATTGATTCAAGTATGCAAACGATGTTCAAGTATACACATTGTTTGTCTACGCCCGCCTGAATATTTTTAAACGCATGAGCCGCATCGTGTATAACGATATATATTTTTTAGCTCGTATTAATTTCTTCTATGAAGAGTCAACCCGCTATCCCGTCAAATGCTCGCAAAATTATAAGTTTCTCGTATTTTTTTAGTTCAAGTAATGTCAAATTATTAATTTCTCCTATAAAAACCATCTCTTAAACGCCCCCAAACGATTTTGGGTGGTGGTACCGCCCACGTTGGGAAATAATAGTTAAAAGCATTTGCAACACTCCATATAGTAACAAAAAAATTAAATTATAACATATTACAATTATTAAATAAAAACGTCTTTTCCGTAGTCTAAACCAGTGCTTCCCAATTACTTACATATCACGGCCCCCTAAATCTGAAAGAATTAATTCCCCCCCCCCCCCAAATTTTGCGCATGCACTTACATCATCTTCTCGGTGTATATACATATGTTTTCATATGTGTTATTATTTAACAGACTTAAATATATACATTCCCTAAATATGTTATGTGGAAAAATATTTATAAATGAATATTTGTACTTTTTACTGAATATTTTCGCGGCCCCCAATTTGGGAAGCACTGGTCTAAACCATTTATCATATATATATATGTTCTACGTCTTTGCGTTATTAAACCACAGTTTAAGAAATAGTCGATGGTGTTTTTTTTGCACCATTATCGAGAATAAACGTACACTTTATCCTAGTTGAGTACACAGAAAAACTGACGAAGTGGAAAAACTAACGAATCAAAAACAGGCTTCACGTTTTTGTCGTCCGTGATTGTTTGCCTTTGTCAACGTCATACGTTTTTTTATTATAAGTGAACTCTATCTCTATAAGTCTGGTGTGGAAACCCTGCCAAAAATCTTGTAAATTATGTGCTAAAAGAGCCTTATCTGGATATAGTATATGTTAAATAACGCCCATGTAATATAAATACGATCCTGTGCTTAAATTTTTGATTATAAAATACTAATTGCAAGAATTTTTTTATAAAATAACTTATAGCTTTCACTAATAAGGTACACACTCAACGCTTTACTGCTTACTAGTACCCATATGGCCTGAGCTTTCAATTAAAGTCCCTAACGAGCTTTTTTTAAGTCAGGAACATATGTGACCATAATAATGATGCCAGCGTTACGAAATTTGCAGCTTTTTTTTTCGTATTCAGGAGCTTTCAACTTGAGCAGAATTCTCATGAGTTTTAATCTTTTTAAAATTAGTTGTTTCTAACTTTTGTTCTAAGAGTCTTATCGAGTTTAATTATGTTCGGAATGAGGAAGCGCCCTAAGGTTTAAAAATGCATAAATTATCAAATACTGCTTCGTTTCTTTGGCATCCTATTAACATAAAGACCTATAGTAAACTCTGCTTTAAGTAATTGGGTAATTATGCCATTATAGTTAGTTCAAACATTCGAGTAAGTAGAAAAAGTAATTGATATCCAAGAATTTATAATTATAGACAAATTTTATCGTATTTTAAGTAAAAATTTTTTTTTAAATAGGCTTTAATTATAAATGTTACAAATACATGATTTAAAATAACATCCTCCGTCTTTGGCTAAATATTGTTTGTCGACAATCACTTTTGATTTCGTATATATACTCTAATAAAAAAATATTTATCATTCATGTATTATTTCACTTAAGTCATATTTTTTTTTCATGTATACCATGTTCGCTCCCAAATTGGAGCATATAGATCTACACAGAGTAAAAATATCCTCTTCGGAAGTGGAGATTATGGATCTCCGCAATGTGAAAACGTCCTGACAGATAATTTTTGACGAGAATTGTTTATCAGTTCAAACCAATGGACACCCAGTCCTGCATTTTTGGATTTTTTAAATCTAGCAAATGGGGAATTGAACCCCCATTCCACGGATTGATTGGCCCGCAAGCTACCAACTATGCTACAGGGGAAACGAAATATATACGATTAATATTTAAAATTAAAAAACAATAAGTTGTTAATTTAGCAATAATATCAAACAAATGATAATCAATACAATGTATGTCTCTATAATCTTTGATTTATTAAAATGTATAATGAAAAATTATATCTTTGTTTACCTGAATTACAATAACAGTACATTATTATAAAAACAAAAACTGACATATTTCTTACCCCTTGCATTATTAAGCCTATTTGAGTTGCTATGTCGATCGTTACGAGTCGGCTTAGACAAAGCGCTTTATAGGTTATATTAACTGAAATTAATGATCAATCTAAGCCTTAATATTAATAGCTTTTTGATCCCTTTGTTTTTGGACAGGCCCGTTTAATGTAACTGAAATAATAATATCAGTACACGTAACCCAAAACCGCTAATTTGATAAGGGTTCATCGAATGCCTGAAGGGCGTACCAGTTTTCCTCTTACTTTTGTTATCAAGTTATCAAATATCATTTGCTTATCTCTATTCGTTAATTAAACATATACTTGATGTTATATATATAAGCTATTATTTGGGTCGTTCTTACTGTGAGCTTTAGACTTCCTAGTCCAAAACCACAGGCAGCATGCAAGTAACTTTTGCAACTGTTAATCTAAAACTTTGTTTTTCACTCCGTAGTTTATGTGTGTTGGTGTGTGTGTTCGAGAGAAAAATAAAGAGAGAGAGAATTTTGCTGTGTGTATACACATCATTTATGAAGGTATGAAACAGTTTGTACATGTAATAGATGCCTACGAAGTTTGTGTCTACGGTTCAAAGAACGTAACAAAATTGCTTTCGTATCGATTGCAAAATTTTACATCATACTTTTAAGAAAAATATTTGAAATAATGCAATTGTTGTAAAACGCTACTTTTAAATAAAGGCTGCTACAGTTTCCTTTCAAAGTTTTAGAGCTTTAGAAGTTTTCAAGGCTTTACACATCACATTCATTGATATTGTATTAACTAAAACTTCATTAGTTCATCGATGGTCACCAAAACCAAAATTTATTTAACTCAATATACATGGCTATTCACTGTGTAGATTTTGTTTCTAAACATCTTCATGTTGGATATATTATACTTGAGATTTGTGAAAGGTTAAAGCTTGTTTGTTTCTTCTTCCGACCGGTGGGATTCCGGCGTTTCAGAAGACCAGTGGGTACCATCCATAGGATGTAATCGAAGAAACTAAGGTATATTGGCATGCCCTAGAAGGATACAAAATCCGTGCGTTAAATATACATAAAAGTATTATGTATATATAATATTAGGCAAATAGTGTAATCACCATCTCGCTCATGTTTTAATAAAGAGTAATAGCTCTGTCTTACTCGAATCCCGCATCAGTTTTGTAGCTTACGGAGTCAGTCATTCAGTGACAGATTTATGATTTTATACGTAATATGTATGACAAACTATCTATTGTAAATATATCACTGACATTAAACTGGCGAAAGTGACCAAGAACTCTTTCCAAACAGTTTCTTAATGTTTGTCGAAATGAAGATTTGTTCGTTTTATGTATATGCCATATAATTTGTGCCAATTAGAGATATGGTAGTATGGAGATTATTAATTTCGGATATACTTTCTCCTAATGTAAATATACATTGTGGTTGATGTGGTTTTGGTATATTTTTAATTAGTGTTTATAATTTTGCAAATTTGATTCCCTGCTCATTAGTTATCGTAGGAAGAGTTTTCGCGTTCGGTGAAATAATCATTATATACACTCTTTAATGACAATGTAATTATTTATATCCCCTTGGCGTGACGTTGAATGTGCGGCACTGGAACGTGTCAAGTGCTATGATATATACACTTGGATTCATTGCCACCACAGCAGCCTGCCTTGCCGTAGGTCTAAATATAGGTCACTCTATTCGTAAATGAGTTTCTGCTCTTACCCATTTTCGTGGTACGCCAGAGGTAATTTTAGGGTACATACCTACTTTTCCGCTCGAGAATAATCTTGTTGATCCACGCGTGTGAAAAGCGATGGTCAAAAGATTAAAAAATTCTTACGTCTTAAACGAACGAATGGAATATTAAATGTTAGAATTTGTGTGATGGGTAGACTTATGAGTATAACTCCATTTTTGGTGATTTTACATTAAGTACGAAAAAAGATTCCAAATATAAAAACGCTTCAACGGGATTAACAGTAGATGCGCATTAACCTTGGGACCACGGGTACGATATTAGAGCGATGAGAACAGAGATGCAAAACAGCTATAAATACGTGACTGAGCAAGCCTATGTATAGTTATTTTGCATCTCTGTTACCGTCGTTTTGCTGTGAGTGAGCAAGTGAGCAAGTTCCCTCATCTGCTCATTCTACCTATTTATAGCTATTTTGCATCTCTGTTTCCGGCGTTTTGCCGCCGTCGCTCTGTCGCCGCGGCATCTATCGTGCCCGCGGCTAAGGAAGCTATAATCATCATTGCTAAAAATAGAAATAAAATATTTCAAAATTTAACTTTTTAACTTCGTTTTTGCTATTTTATTTGAAAAATATCACATTTTTTGACAATCTAAATCTTCCGGTTTTGCCAAGTAACTCCACTCCGCCTATTAATTTTCTTATA
This sequence comes from Rhyacophila evoluta, assembly GCA_022683975.1. Lineage (NCBI taxonomy): Eukaryota > Metazoa > Arthropoda > Insecta > Trichoptera > Rhyacophilidae > Rhyacophila > Rhyacophila evoluta. Next base: position 8,078 of record JAGVSQ010010849.1, read on the forward strand.
GTATGTTTTGCATATAACAAATGTATTCTCTTTGTTGTTAGCTATGTTTTAAATGCTTCCAACTAATAATTTATGATCTTTGCAACATATAAAATAAATAAATACAATTACCTAAATTCAGTGTGAAGCGTAAATATTTATCTGTAGTGTGCGCAGTTCTACATGCATCACATGTATGATTGTCTTGCGCTCAATTTTCTTTTAACCAAAAAATATATTCACAATTTTATCGAATGTATAAAATAAAAAATAAAATCGTGGTGCGTTTTCATACCTCACACATTGTGCCCTATTTATTAATCAAGAAACTAAATTAATTAACCGCGTAACTTAACTGACTTTGTTTCTTTTCGTGTGCGGGACCACTGGATCGTTTGAATCAAGTCAAATAAAGTTAGCCTTGAAAATCAAGAGGCATTGTCTGAGTTTCTTTAGAAGTTTAAGTTCGAAAAGTTTGCGAGGGTTAGAACGGAAGCTTTTAACGGGTAAGGTAGCTCACATCGTGCACTCAACAAAATTAATCGCTATCGATTAGTTTAAAGTGTTGTACCCGCGTAACGTTAGTTTGAGTAGCCATGGTTTACTGTCGAGTTAAATTATTGCCTTATTTGAAATTTCGAAATGGACAAAACTGGTTTCAATCTATCAATAGAAATATTTTGATAAATATAAAGCATATCTATATTTTTTTTTTTTGAAAAATCAATTATTTTTTATATTTTTCTTACTATGTCGGCTCTGAAAGTGGAGCGTATGGGTCTCCATAATGTGAAGTCTTATTTTGAATCTTTTTACAAGAATTCGTTGTCAGTTAATTGCTCAGATCAATTGGTCCATATATTGTTTATATTATATTGACATCCAGTTCACTGTATCATCCAGTTCATCCAGTATCACATCTGAAAGTTTACCAGTTTTAAATAATTTAGAATCCAGTTTGGTTTTTTTAGTTTTCATCGAATGTTGACTTTATCATCTGCAGTTTTCTAATAAATTAGAATATCTACATTTCTAAACAGTTTTTCGGTATATTCATGTACAGTAAAATAAAATAAAATTTAAAAATATTATTAGCAATAATGTGTTAATTAAACTACTCTAAAAACCACATTCCCATTTGTATTTTTTTGCATCTTATATTTTCCAGAGCTTTAATATTACCAGCATTAAAACAGTTGATGTTATTTTCTTACGTTTCTTTGTGATAATATCCATGCTTGAACAATATAAATCTTTCTTTCGCTGCCTGTCACGGCTAGTAAAATTAGTTTCGTTAGTAAATAAAAATGATTCGTCGCCATTTTTCACACCGAAGAAAATACGCGTGCCAAAATTAACTACCATTAAAAACCTCGAAAATCCCAACGGTAAAATTCATTCCCTTTCCATGTATACGTTACATAATTAATGATCTTGGCTTGATGTTATTATACTGGCAATATTTTGTTACATGGCGAAACATTTATTTGAAATTAGAACATTTTTTTTTATTATAATAATATAATGTTGACTAGTAAAATAAGTTCTTTGTTTTTTTTGCTGTCTATGCTCTGCGATAAACTATCTTAATTTTACCGCATTCCAAATTTGAATAAAACAAAAGTAGGAATCATTTTTATTTCTATAAGCCGCAAAATTACTTTTTGATTGCTACCCTTAAAATTTACCAAATTATACCTTACAACCGAAACGGACCGATGAAAATAGAAGTATTATTAATAAATTTAAATTGAAAGAATGGTCTTGATTGAAGTCATATTTTATTTCATACATTATTCAGCAGCAGAATATTGAAATGATATTTTTATAAATTGTCTCGTATAGATGGATTCTCTAGAAATTTTTTTGGAAGGCATCTGAAATCTGGTTTCATTTCATCCCATATTATTAAAACGATGCCATTTGACCGTATGAATAGAACGAAATTTCTCATTCTAAATTCTGATACCATATTCGAAAAAAATGTACATATTTTGATGATAAATCGAAATCTCATCTTGTCTATCCGTATCATCATCTCAAAATCTGTATTGTTATTTTAGGCTCGTCATTTCCTCAATGTTGAATGTAAAACTGAGAAAACATGACCATACAAGAAAAATAGGGTTTTCAAAAAGTTATTGTAAAAAGTATTTTTTTCTCTATATTTTGCTATTGTATTATTTTTAGTAGACAACAAAATAAGATGTAATATTTTTATGATGGGCTATTTACGTTTATGGCTGATATGCATTAGAACGGGTTGTCAGTTGGTTTTTGTTCTTTTTTCAAAATTGATTTTTGTATTGTTTGTTCCAATATACCGCCTTTATTGTGTTCGCATGATATAATCAGCGAATAGCGTGAGATGACTCTATACCCATTTCTTCGCCATAAAGCATTATTTTTCTTACACACGATAATCGTCAATGTTTATTATAGTTATGAATATTGCATGTATTTTGTTGTTTAATTGAGCTGTAAAAATTGGATACATACGGATATATTTTTAAAATATTCGTAATACGGTTACTAATTTCCTCTAATAACATCGTTAGTCAATAAGTTTCGTATGTATTGATACATTGAAAGGACGACTGTGATAATTTTTAATTACGTCCTTTTTCCTTTCCTCAGACCAATATAAAGTTGATTATTTCTGTGGATAATTCTTGTGATATTATCAATATATCGAGTCTTGATTATTGAAATCAAATATTTTTTTAATTTAATCAATTATATGCATAATCATATCTCTAATTCAAAATAAATAACAGTGATAACCTTTGCGTGGGGTTATACAGTGCCTGAAAACTATCATCATATAAACATATTTATAGACATATATTTGGGTAGCCATTGCTAATTTGATGAGATGTTTATTTAATTTATTGACGCTAACTGTTAATGGAGCATAATGAAAACAAAAGAAATTGATTTTGAAATTCAAAACTATTTGAAATTAATAAACTTGCCTTGACCTAGCAACTTAATTTCTAGATATTTATCTCGATTTATGTGTAAGATATTCAAATGTTTCGATTATTAAATTTAATGATATAATTCTATTTGAATGTCAGATGTTTTCCAGATTTTTTTAAAACAACATTGAATTTTTAAACTCTATAAAAACTAAAAAAAAGCGTCCTATAAAATGAATGACATACATTGGATAAATATAATATTACAATTTAGATAAAATAATCAAAATAACATTTTGACACTGGAGAGGCAAAAGGACGTAACCCTCATTTTTTTTTTTTTTTATAATCGCAATCTATACAAATTAATACACGTTCAATAGAGAATAAATAAGCTGTTAATGCCGTATTGATATCTAAATTTAGCTTTGAATTTTTTGATTGAAAAAAAGGATGACCTGTGAATTTTTTGTTCAGGAAAAAAGACTTTCATCACATCATTTTTTTTGTTTTTCTTCAATAAATTATTCAATTAATATTAGATTAGGTAAAATCTCCCCGGTAGCTCAGAGGTTAGCGTGCGCGCCTAATAATCCGGGGAATGCGGGTTCGATTCCCACATCTGTCAGATTTTTACAAAAATCTGAAAATGCGGCACTGGATGCCTATTAGGTTGACAAATTGTCTGACAAATTATTCTCGTGAAAAATAATCTGTCAGGATGTCTTTGAGGAGATCCATATGCTCAAATTTAGGAGTGTATATCTTTATACTGTGTCGATCGATATACTCCACTTTGAGAGCGAATATGGCATATATATATAAAAAAATATATATTGTGAAGCTTAAGGGGGAAAACTACGCCTTGATAATATGCCTTAGCGGAATATTTTATAAGAGAATTATTTTTCGGGCGAAATACCAGTTTTATTTATTTACATTTTGACTAGTCCAAAATCATTAAACAAACTTATTTGTGCCTCCTGTAAAATTTATTCTGTATGGGTTACATCCTTTTGTCGCTCTAAGCTAAATTTGATAAAATATTTTTTTTTTTAAAAATTCATTTCCAGCTCTAAGGTCATGTCAAAAAGGGTAAATTAATGATTATTTCTGTGCCCATAAATTAGATAAGTGGTGTTCAAATTGCGAGATGTTTGTGGATACTCAAAGTTTTCCTGCAAACATCGCTTATCGCTTATTTATGAACTCAAACAATAATATTTTGTTAAATTGTTTGCAAACATTGGCAGATAATAGGCAGGCATGGTAACTCACATGAATTATTACAGAGCATGTGTTGATTTCATATGTTTAAGATTTATAATTGACTGTTTCTATGAAGTATGCCAATGTATCTCAAAGTTTTAACTTTTAACCCACTCACTCAACTAATATCAACCAATTTAATTTGATTATGAAAAAATATATTCAGAGTAATATCTATCCAATTATACATCTATTTTTGGGGTAGCTATTTTTATTTATTTATTTTTTTATGTGTTAAAAACATTACAAATTATTGGTTTAAAGCATTTATAACACGAATATAGAAAAAAATATTAATATAATGTTTAAAAAAAGAATATATATTGGTAAGTAAAATCTCCCCGGTTAGCGTAGTTGGTAGCGTGCGCGCCTAGCGATCCGGGGAATGCGG
>JAGVSQ010010850.1:0-12635 GCA_022683975.1 Rhyacophila evoluta
CGCGAATCATGTTTTTGGGAACAAGCCGTGTTTGCAAATAATAGCCTCATATATATATATATAGGTCTGCAGAATACTTGACAGATTGGTTATCAGGCTCACGTATCGGACGCCCAGTCCCTCATTTTTTTAAAATTTAAAACACATAAATCTACGCAGCCATTAGATTGGAATCCACGGCATAAAGTGCACTACGCACTGATAAACATACATTATGAGTGGGTGTATATTTTATATTCCAAATTGTAGAACTAACCTGTCATTAGTAATGCGAATGAGGAGAGCAATACTCATGTTAAACGAAATCGTTTCGGTTATTGATATCTTTCACGTGATTAGACCAATTTGTTTTATAATTTTCTAAAATAGGATCCATCTAACTCACTGGATAAGCTCTCATTGTTTTCTTTTCTCTCTTTAAATTAAATGTATTAATGTATGTAACAAATTTATTCTCATTGTTATTGTTATTGTTCTGTTGTTAATGCGTTGAATTAATAATTTGGGATGTTTGTAACATATAAAATTTAATTCAAATAAAATATACGTATTGGGAAAAATAAAACACAGTTCATCGAGTGAACATACATATCTTGAAAAGTATCGTAAAATTTACAGCCTATTAAGCGAGATATTAATCATTTAAGCCCCTCGTGTAACCAACGTTACACCATGGGTACGGAACGGTTAAATAACAATCACAAATAAATGCCAACGCAGGATAATAGAAATCTAGCGGCCGGAAAACTGAATCTAATATGCTGGTTTAAATAATGTATCTTATGTAAACCTATTGCATCAAAATCCATGAATTCACTATAAAAAGTAAGATGATGTTAAATATATTCAATATTGGAATCGATTTGCTAAGCGAGACAGATTTATGTAATATATTACAGCATAAAATTACATTCTGAAAAAATATTAAATAGGCAAGACAAGATCCTCTTGGTTAGCCGCCTACGCATATTTTTGGGTAAATCGATAAAAAATATACTTATTATATTGTCACTTTAATTCGGAATTGTAAATTAAATAAATCAAACTATTTATTATAATCATTACGCGATAGATATTAACGAATATAAAATATACGATAGTAGAAACACATAAATTATATCGAGACAATCGGTGTTTACTTGATAGCAATCTTGATTCAATTATAAAATATTGTACGAAGGAACACGGCACAAACAAAATTATTACTTTTAAATACTTGACATATTTTATATGGTTTAGGTGTACAAATAAAGAATATATGAGTGGTATGGTTCCAAAGTGAAATTATTCCACTATCACAAAATTTTAAGGTGAGGATTTTGAGAAATTATTTTTTGTATACTAGAACCATATGGCATGTAAACCAGTAGACCAAATCGTTTTCAACTCTTGAAAACAAAAAACAACATTAAAAACTATACTATACGGCTCGTTCATACAAAAAATATTTGTTCAAAATCTTCAACATTAAATTTTTGCATATTGGAATAAGTTCACTTTGGAACTTATGCCCCTCGTATATTTGTGGCTACGCAAGTCTTATGAGTTTCCAAGCTGGATTCACATTCGTGTTTTCGTGCAATAAGTAGAAACAGGATATTACCCAAGTGTGTTTCTTGTAATTTCATACAAAAATCAGAAGGTACTCTAAAATAATCATTTCGAATACAAACTCACTTTTGGCAGCGAAATATAATAGTGCATTTTTGAAATTGTTATTGAGTTTTGACGTTATTCTTTCTATCTAAGCACTACATGCTGGAAATGGTTGAAGCAAGAAGTGGCTAAACTCAACATTTCTTCGAGACAGCTAAATCCCAACGTTCTCGAAAACCGCCTGATGATTGTTTGGTGAATATACAAGATGCTAGCATAAATCGAATAGATACGAGAAAATTGGCTATCGCTGAAGATATGAAGGCGCGTTGGATGTTCATATCCTCTCATTTAAAGCAGACATGAAAAATTTAGTTTAACATCACGTAGTCGTTGCCTAAGTAAAAAAATACCGTGATTTATCATACAGCTGTTATCGCACAATTGATTATACCGTTTCACCTTTATGTTTCTATGGCATTTAATATCATTCATATTATAACAAAATTAGCAAAAATTGCGCTCTTTATCAAATAAACGCAACATTTTTTATAACCTGTGAGTCAAAGCAAGTACGATATGATTATCATTATCGTTATGACAAACTATTGTTTAGAATTAGCATAAGTTTTTTTAAATTTCGTAATCTTTACGCGTCGTGATGACGTATGTTTTAAGATAAAGTATTTTTCGGGCAAGCATTTTTTTGTGAAATTATCAAAATTCGTGTTTTTTTACTTAACAATAAATCACGTTCTAGATATGTAACACTTGCAGTTGGATAGTGACAATAATGTTCAGGTTTAAGGAATATCAATCTATTTTATTAAATGTTTATGCAAGATTGCATTATTATATTCACGAGTGCATAGATCGCTATACGTATTGCCGTGGTATACGTGGGCGAAACTAACAGTTTAACTGACTACAACTTCATGACGAATCATCTTGGTGGAGTCTTGAGTAATGATAGATTATGGAGGAAAATACGACTAGTTATTCTGCTTACAAACAAGATTAAAAATTCTCCAATTTAACGATATACTGCATGCAGAGTATACATGTTAATAAATTCACTGAGTGGATAGAATACTGTGAAATAGATGATTAGCTTTGTTTGTTTTCTTACAATGGGCAGAAGAGCGAGTAGAGAGTGAGGTGCGCCGCCCTCGCGAGCGTCCCGACGGCGCCGCCCACCTTGCGCTGAAGCAGCCCCAGCATGGGACACGACCCCTGCCGTGGGCCAACCCGCCCACCCGACGCAGCCCGCGTCACATGGTGTCGCACGAAAGCCGGCTGCCGGACATCCAACAGGCTCTCAGCGTCAATATTGACGACCGCCGTACACACTTTTCGACCACTGCACATATATCATCCCCACACTAAATCGTATACACTAATAATTATTTACTTCACTATCCAATGTTTATCGCTTCGCTTTCAGTATCACGAAATTAACGCTTTAATCGAACTGGCACTGTTAACGAGTCGTACTATCGACATATGAGTCGTTTAAAATCACTTAATAATCGTAATTGCAAAAACATTAGAAATAAGCAATCAATATGTACTCAACAGTGTTTAATGTTACCATCAGGGTTTTAACACATTCATTTAATCTTTATAAGAATAATACACGTAAACAATTTCCGTGTCAAAGAGACAACCCACAATTACTGATAAATCAATATTTCTTCCTATTACAACACTTGGAAAACTAACTGTCAGATAGCGATGCGTCACGTGGAATGATCAACAGGTTAAGGAAAATGTCAACACGATGTCACAATGCAGTACTAAAATTCCCGGAAAACACAATGTTTTGTAATAAAAAAAATGTATTGTAAGTTATTATCAATGTTAATGAGATTCGTTTGATTCTTTGGTACAGGTTTGTTCGAATTGCACAATAATACTTAAATTTAAACCATTTAATGCAATTTTGATCACTTAAAGTTTTACCTAATTGGACAAATGTAGTTCGAAAAACAAAACTGTTACGGCCGACCTGTCCGCCTATGCTCCTCACAACGGCAAATAAATTATAATTGTGGGTCAATTTTTGTACGAGAGTAGTTCAATTGGGAGCGAGAAACTGCAAAGGCGGATATTGTATCGGCTGATGTCGAACGGTGACGAGCGCCGCCGCACGATACTACCAATACGACCAGATGAGGCGGCGTTCTCACACAGACTGACGTTTGTCAGTTTGTCTGGCCGACTCGACTGAAAACTGCCAGTCGAGCGTTTTCCTACACATAGCCTGATATCTCTCGCACACACATCAGAATCGTGAACGTGTTTTAGACCGAGCAGTTGGTACATCTGGAGTCACGTAATCATTTAAATATATATAATTTTACTGTATTCTACTTTCATATGCAAATAACTTTTTTTTTAATTACGTATAAACAGCAGCCTTGTAATAATTTTGTTTCAGTCCAATTAATTTAACCGTTATGTAAAAACAAAATATTTCAATACAACACCAATCGCAATATTTTATAATTTATTTTTAGCGATATAACATTAGCTTCTCGACAAAATCGCACAAGACACAAGCGCGTCTAAAAACAAACAATATAATAACTGAAATAAATCTACGTACTACTTATATTTTATAATTATTTGCATATAAAAATAAGCAGCATCGTCTTATCATATCAGGAAAGTAATCACAAATCTGGTTAAATAATTGCCAAAAAAGACTGATCAAGAAACTGTCAGAAAAGAGAAAGATAATTAAATATTCTAAAAAAAACAAAAACGTTCTCCGTATTACATTTATAATTGTAATAATTTTCTGAATAACTACTATGTCCCATAACTTGAGTTATTTTTACTTGTTACATTCATTCATTCAAGATGACTTACATACTTACTTGCAAAGTAAATGAAATAATGAATTATGCATCTATTTCGTTAAAATTCAAACTATTTTTTATTAAAATATATTGTAAGCCGATCACTATTGGACATTCGTATTTTTGCTTTATCTGAAAATAAATTATACGTGACTTGCCCCTCTAATTTTAAACTCTCAGTCGGTGGACAGAAACAACAATGAAATAAACATGATGTTGTTGATTTTATAGTCGTATTGGTCATTTTGTTGGATGTAAAATAAAATAAGTCTGGCGGGCCGGGACTCTTGAAAAAACCGCCGATTCAAGGCAGTCGGCAATCATAACAATATTGCCAATCGTTTGCCATTGTCTGCCTCCGGATCCGCGACTCGCGATCATTAGTGGGTCGGCTTTGTGGACCGCGCGGATCGTATCGGGGTCAAGTTTCCAAATGAGACGACTCACGCGGATCAACGCTACGATCGAGGATCGGTCATTTTTATTGCAATCGAAAGCGAACGGGCCGCCCATTCAGGATACATCATTCACCGCGCGAAGTTTACAACTTTTGTTTTCGCCAACTTGTCCTTGGACTTGTGATATTCTAAAACGATAAACACAGTTTCCTTGCCGACATAGTTGTTATTTCATGACGGTAAAATACGCCGTAAGTTGTAAAAAATATCTATCTATTAATATAATGTTTCAATATCATGGACATTTCAACATTCAGAGATGGCGAAGTATCCGAATTTATCTACGACACTAAATTCAAGATTGTCGTAATGATTATCAGAAACTTTCGAGATGACTATTGCAGTAATGAAAAATTTCATACAACATACACATCACACTAGTATTTCAAATCGTCCCCACGGTGCACATCTAGCCTAGCCGATTTTTTATAACAATACATATATTGTAGTAAAAAATCCCTTTTTTGATTTTCTATAAGGAGTTAAAACAAGCATACTTGAATTATCAATATAAAAAGGTTATAGGATATTTACAGTTTTCAAATTAATAACGATAAAAGGTTTAAAGAGCTCTACTATAAAATGTCCAAAATACAGACTTGTTCTAAACGAACAGGACGAAATGCCTGATAAATCCAAGAAAACTTGTGGCTCTCATCAAATGCAGAAAAGTTTGAAATCCATAGATACAAAGTGAAATTTTGAATGATTTTTCAAACCGATAATCGCTATTGGATTGTGTGGATAGTGCAACACTTATTGAATCATAAACTCAAGGTTCACATAGCACAAAATTAACGTTAGTACAGACAAAGCCACGAATGGTTATAGAAGAATATCAAGAAAACTATCACACTGTAAAGAATATGAATAATTGTATGACTAACAAGTAAGATTGACAAATACTTTATCGAGCCTTGGGAAACCATATAGGACAAAGGACAATACCCGTATTAAAATTAGCGCTTGATTATTTTTAATTTTTATTTCAGTCACACTATTGTAGACGTAATTTTTTAATACAATATGGCGTGGAATAAAATGTCAAGTTTAACTCGCCGTGAGAAATGATAACTGGAAAAATTGTTAGTTACATTATGCAGTCGACAACGACGACGTGAAGGCTGTGTATTTTCATTGTTCGAAAATATTTAAATAGTTTGTTAATTGAATGAGAGATTATCATTAAAAAAACTATCATGTTTTTTTTTTACTAAATTGTTAACACAAAATAGTATTTTTACGATGATTATTAAAAAAAAAAATCAAATACGAAAGTGTATTGTACAGGTGATTTATGTGTGTGAAAAATGAGACGACCGCTGGTTCGTTTATACATTTTTTTTTGTTAAAATAAAATGAGAGTTTATATATATATTTACGTTTTCATTTTTAAAATTATAATACACGAAATCCAAAGCGTTCAAAAGATTTCTATTGTCATCTGAGGTAACCGGTCTTATAAGAAAAAAATAATTAAAATATATTTTTTTTTAAAACATGTTTTTTTTTATAAAATACGTTATTATTCCATCATAATAGCGTATTTTAATATCTAATATTTGAATTGTTAATGTGGTTTATATAAATGTCTACACGAAACAAATAAAAATATCCATATGGACAAATTCTATCATCCGTATCATAATATAATATTTAATTCATGTACTGCATTAAGTATGGCTGAAATACACGGCGACGCAAACCGAAGTATATATTGATGGCCCAAGATTAAAACTTGAAGAAGGTATTCATTTAGCAGTTGATCAACCTTGACTCACTAATAATTGATACGTACTTTGTACGTATATAGGACGAAACTAGTTATAACGAAACTCGTGGTACCACCTCTTTTGTTTCGTTATACTGAATATAGGAAAAATATTGTTACGTATCGGCCCTGGGGTCAACCCTCAGTTTTCGAGTACTTTTATCATCAGAATTACAATGTGCACAACTAAATACATGTTCTATCGTAAGGAATCAAGCCGCAAATACCGAGTTATTATCTCAGCTCTGGATTTTGAAAAAAATCTACCAAATTTGCGTGGAGGAAAAGATCGTCAAGGCTTATTCATTCACAGCATTTTTTGTTGTGTGATGCCTTTTGTCTAAGCAGGGTCAATATTATATGAACGTTTATTCGGGACAAAAAAATATACGTTATACTGGAAATCTCGTTAATGTGGCACTCGTTATAAAAAAAATGACGTATAATAAAATATATACGCATATAAAACATACCTACTATATTAATGTTTGGTTACAATCCCGCCGCTCAAGGGATTATTACAAGTTACGTCGAGAAGGGGGTACGGCAGTTTTAATATGGGCATCGAAGCCTACTGTCCCTCGATTAATCGTTTTCTGGTATGGATCATTTGTTTATCTTTTAGCTTGGAAAAACTGTGTTTTAAATGTTTCCGCATTTATTGTTTTTCCGCAATTACGTCGGATTCAATGACTCCCTTCAAAAACTACAAATGAAGGTTTCGGTACAATTAGAACAACGCCATACATACCCTTGGCGTATCTATCATACGATATTAAATTATTTAAAGTACAACAAAAAGTATTTAATGACTTATTATTTACAATATATACCACGTGACAGGAAAACCACAAAGCTTCCACTCAATTACAGTGTCATATACAAAAAATATTAATAAAAAACAGGGAAATATTGACAATATTAAAACCGCAAAATTGTCGGTGAGTTAGTTTCCTACAAGATAGTGATATTTAATTTCTACTATTATATAATACATGTTTTCCCATCCACCCACCCGCCATTACTTCAAGTCAGTGTATGTGTGTGTATACCACAGCGTAATAAACGTGAAACAGTCTTAAAAATCCCAGGAATGTCATAAAACCTTGATTACGTGTATATTGCGCGATTCCTATTCAGACAAAAACCTATTACTGTCGATACTTAATCAAATGAGGCTTCACTTTCACTTGCCTTACTTAGGATGATGTATATTTTTGAAAGCTAGAATCGTCCTTCATAATAATAATCTATTCAACCCATTATCAAACCGACTTACGAAGCTTTTAAACATATAACATGGGGACACTCCCTGACGACGTTATTATAGTTTTACAATACTATCATTAAGAATTATATACGATCGTAAAATGAATAGTATATATAACATGCACTTGAATCAATAATTAATATAGTACTTTATATGGTATTATATATAATAATTTAATGGGTTTACCATTTAACTACGTCATATAAGTATAAAAAACTAAGCAATCAAGTTTTTGAATGTTGTGTTGCCAAACTGACGCTTACAGTCGAGTATCAAAAACACGAAAAAAAATCTACGTAAAAAATATTTCAACATGAATACAGAACCGAAGTGGGTGATGAAATGCTAGCAGGCAAGATTAAAATGATTGCCAATGGCGGTTATTATAAAATGAAAGTGATCAAATCGGCTGACCAACAACAATTTATCAATGCTCAGGTAACTATATGCAACCGCGTCTGTTAAGTTACATTATTTTTATTACCCACTGAAAGAATTGCGTTTGCCTTGCCGTACTCGACGCAGTATTGAACATAAATTTGATCTAAGTCTATCATATTAGTGTCGATTTTACGAGATGCCATTTACGCTAAGTGTGGACAATAACAGTATTTACGGTTCATATTTATAAACTCAATGATGGGATATTATAAATACGCCGAATATATTTTTTTATATCAAAATCGAAAGTTACCACACGAATGGTCTCTACGTATATTATTATAGCGGTGTCAATGTTTATAACTGTTTTAAAACCAATCACCACCAACTAAGTATAATATTTTTTTGCGATACAACGCCAAGACATCGTTTCTTGTAGACATTTACGACATAAAAAACTCGAAGCAAATTACTCTACAATATGGAATATCTTGTAAACATCACCGATGCGGAGTTGTTTCTAAATATTTTTTAATTCAACCCCTAAGAATGCATTCGACCCGAATGGAAAGTCAATTTAGATAAACCTATGAATCACGGAACACATTGATTTCTATCTACTCAACAGTGAGGAGCAATTTTTTACTTATGGCAGAAAATAGGGAAATTTTTCTACGATAAGATGGTACTAAAGGCACAAATGTAACAAACAATAAAAACAAAAATAATACACAGTTCTAAAATTCAGATACACAAAACGGTCATCAAATGTAAACACCAATTTTCTTTTACTCTAATGTTTCAAATCCTGCGTCACTTCTGATTTTTTCCATGTGTGGTATCATCGATATCAACATATTTATTGAGACTTATTGTTTATAATGCTATTACAAAATAACCATGGATTAATATTCGATGCTATGACTAAAATAACCCACACGAGTTCCTCCTAATTCGTATCATATCCTTCCAAACTGCGGTTATATGAAGGTTACACGACTATATAATTTACTTGATACATACTTTTTATTTATTTACTTTACAATAGTCATTGGTTCGAATTTTTACGAAAAAAGAAAACACCATATTTCAAAGTTTTTTTTGTACAAAATACACGTTAGCTTTCCTAGTATTTATTCATTCAGTAGAAAGTTAAAAAAAATATACACCGCCGAGACAGAATCCCTGGCTCCTAATGAATAATGTGCCGGCGGTCCATGAATTTAAAATCAACTACTGAGTAGAAGCTGCTAGTCGACCTTAGAGTGTTAATAAAATATATCGTCACAAGGTTGACAAAGCCCCACAGTGGGTTATCAAAACGTAATTTCGGGGCTGTATTTTTTTTTTGCTACGACGATATCAAAATGCGTTCGTTATCTTTGCAACATTTCTAATATATGCAGAATATTTTTTCGCAATATCATAATTATGAAAATTTATTTGCTAGTGACATTTAGGTAAAATGAGAAGGACGCTTGGATATTTGAACTGGATTAAGTGGGTCATACTTGACAATATTGGACACACAATAAATATTTAATGAAATAAAATCAAGTTTATTAATTATAAGTACCGTAAATGTAAAAAAATGATTCTGAAGAGTACACAAAATTAAGAGGGGACTTTTGTCAATTCAAGAAAATTTTACAAATTCCTTTATACATTATGTTGACTCGATTATTAAAACCATTCGTCCGTGTTGATAAGCTTTAAATTACATTATTTTTTCTATCGGAGGATCGAAAAAATGGAAATACCAATTAATGCACTTCAGAATTCATACGAACATTATTCAATAATGTAAGTACATATTTGTTTTTTTTTTATACCATATCCCTTCCAAAAGTGAAGTATATGGAACTCCGCAATATGAATAAATGTCTTCACAAATAATTTTTCGTCAGATGTAAGAATCGTGGGAACCTAACCTAACATCTACGCTACCGGGAAGACATTTGTTAATATATACAATGTAATCACATTAAGTTAATATTTAATAATTTGTGAATCAGATTGCCTACAATTTTTTGAGGCATTCCTGCGGAATATATTGGAAACTATCTGATATACATTAAAGCGAAAGAGGCTTTATCGCCATTTAATTGACGACTTTATCAAGAAAAGTGATTTTATATTAAGACTGATATTGAATGGGAGAGTGAGACTTTGACAGTAATGGATTGGCTGAGATGCGTGACGACCAAATTATGATATGACAGATGAACTAGTTATTTGTAACAAGCACTGCCTTTTAGATATAAATACACCATACTCTTTGCTTATATTTTATATATTACGAGATATGTATGATTTATTGTGACAGTTTTTTTTTTGTTTAAAATTAAGGCACGACCCATAAAAGGCAACAGGATTTGAACCACTTAAGTTTCGTAAATTATCAGGTTGAAGGACAAATCATAGTTACATTATAAAAACTAATATGTTCACTATGATACACGAATGTCCAAACTCCAAACTATATTCAAACCATGGTTAATAAACATAATTCAAGTTAGGTACATTCACTCGTCACGACCTTTCCACGCCGTGAGATTAATATTATATACTAATTCTCAAAAGATACATATATTTTACGTTTTTATAAGCTCCGCGGTTTACACGCACGAAAAAACCAGCACTCAAAATCTATAGCCTTGATTTTTAATATCTCACAGTTAAGCACTGTAACATTATTATTGTTTGAACGTTTGATCTTTAGGTATCCATATCCAAGTACTAAGTGCTGGGGTCACTTAATATTTAAATTATTCATTATTGTTTAGAACAATGTACTGTATTCTCTAATTGCAGAATATACAATTATTGAAAGAATACCCCGTCGCTTCGAAGCTTCAAAAAAAAATATCCCTCGCCACCACAACATCTTTGCAGTTAGCGTCCATCTCTTATAGCACACCAATTGACTCGACTGGATATGATTTTAGATGATACATAAATACATCAAACCGTATCTAATATGTTCTGAAAGTAAATAAATTTATTGCTATACTAAACGCAGTAACGTATCCGAATATGTAGGATTGGATACAAAACGGTTTGAGCAGTTGGCTGATGATCAATTCTCGTGAAAAAAATGTCAGCATAAATTAGGACAATACCGAGATCTTTAAACTCCGTATTTTAAGCGTCGTCTTCATACTAATCAGATCCGTATGTTCCAATTTCAGAGCGGATATCGTGAAGAGTGAACGCTATACCAAAAAAAAAAACACACTCTTCTAGGAATACAGTATACCGTAACGAGCATTATTTTTATCACATATGCATTTAAAATGATCTGTTTCGCAGTGGAATTAAAATAAACGGTGTTATATTTTTACATTTATACGGAATATCTTGAGATGTCAAATTTAAAACCACTCATTAGGAGTGTGGTAAATATGTTATCCGTATGAAATATAAGCTACAAAGTCACTCGGTAAAAACTTCATCCTGCGAATGACGATAGAAACTTGCAGCAAAGTCAATGCTGAGATAAACTGCCAATAAATCAACCGTAGACAGTGCCCTCGATCGACGCGCAGCCGGATTCGAAGCTGAATTATCACGACTTGCGGGACTAACGTTCCAGTTTTCCGTTAATATTTTATTAAGACTATAATACAGCGCCGCACAATGAGGACGCATTAAAAAGTAACAGCAAATGTTAACTGTTAACATCGCCTTTCATTTGAGTAGTATTCGGTAGCATTATGCCAGGTGTTATTCGTGTGTTAATAATTCCGGCTTTAACATTCAAGTAACGCGCCTAATTATTACTGTACAAATAATATTATACAACCCAGATGCTGGTAATTAAATAAAGTGTTATCTTTTTTCTAGATTACCACGTTTCACTAAAACCCCCACAGTTTTACTAAAACGCGATGATTTTTCTTATTTTTTTGTTCGTTAAGTGTGTCAACTTAAGATTGTATCTAACGCAATAAGATACAACGATAATGATATTAAATATAACGTAATCATAAACAAATTAGTATTTATTCAGTAGGCATGGTACTATATATACACGAGTCTCTGCTTTTGCACAACAGTTACTTAAAACAAAATCGTAAAATACTGAATTCTCACTATCAAATTTTACAACATATTTTCTACGTTAAAATACCGTATTCATTTGTATATTTATGGACAACCGTATACATTATCTTATGCACTAATAATCCTTACTATTATCGATATGTTGTAGTATCAAATGTTTTATTTGTAGTATTTATTTGTCTCCCCGGTTAGCGCAGTTGGAAGCGTGCGTGACTAGCAATCTGGGGAAT
>JAGVSQ010010851.1:0-12634 GCA_022683975.1 Rhyacophila evoluta
GACAATTTCAATTTCCGAAAGTAGCTCGCATCCTTATTGAGTTTGGCAACCACTGTCCTGGACAAATGTTCATACGATATGATCAGTACAAAATAGGAATTTAAGTATGACAAAATATTTGAGTCAAAAGTCCAAAATGAGATGATGGCTTGATGCAATATTTGTCTCACTAACGTGTCCCTCTGGCTTGTGGTTTTTACTGGTGCAAACGAACATACATCAGCAATTGTATGGTAAGTTATAAAGTATGTTCCGCCATTGATGACAGTATCATGTGACAATATTATATTATTTAATACTGTATATTTAAAATAAATTTGTCCTTAAATTCAGTATAACAAAAAATGGGGTGGACCCACAAGTTTCGTTATATCGTTATATATTTCGGGATATGATCTGTATTATAAAGATTCATACCGAGGAAGTTTTTCCTAAAACAATATTTTATACAGGAAATTGATCATCAATAAGGATGTACGGTTTCGAAGTGTGTGTTCCAAGAACTTTCAGAAATAATAATTCACCTCCAATATAGGAATGAAATTTCCTGGTGTGTTGTGATTTGAAAATGAAATAATCGATAATGTGTTTATTTCCAGGCGAAGAAGACACTCGGCAAGAAATAGAGACATTAGTGTGGACTCCGGAGCATGGGCTGACAGACCGGCAAATCGACCAATTCCTGGTTGTGTCCCGCTCTGTAGGCACATTCGCCCGCGCCCTTGACTGTAGCAGCAGTGTCAAGCAACCTTCCCTGCACATGTCCGCAGCCGCTGCCAGCAGAGATATTACCCTTGTGAGGCATCCTTCAAAATAAATCTTTCGAACTATAATTTTGCTGCAACTTCTATTCATTTATATTTTGTATTTTTTATTTCCATTTGAACCACTATTATCACTGCAAAAGTCTTGATAAATACACAATGTCACAGTTGAAACAGCTTTTGGAATTACTAAATAACCTTTGGAATTAAAATTTTATATTATAATATAGTGAATTAAGAAAACAAGTAATTATACATCCTTGAAAAATGAATTTGTACTGCTTTAGAGGGATTCAATTATATTTTGTTGTTTACAGTTTCATGCAATGGATACATTGCACCGACATACGTACTGCATGGAAGGCGCACTGTCATCGCTTGTCCCACCGTCAGGGCCGGTTCTCTGTCGCGACGAGATGGAAGAATGGAGTGCCTCTGAGGCCAACCTCTTTGAAGAAGCACTCGACAAGTATGGCAAGGACTTTAATGACATCCGAGCAGATTTTGTAAGTATTCCATCCTTGAGTATTTCAAAAAATTCTAATGCTCGCTTACATTTCCTTTGTTTGTTAAATGACGCTGGTGTTTTATAATTATAACTGCGGATTGCGGGAACTATAAATAATTCCAACAAACAAATACTTTCTTTTTGAGAAAAGACATTCTATAGAGCAGTGCTCCGCAACCGCTGTGACACGGCACAGTAGTGTGCCGTTAGACGATGCTGAGTGTGCCGCAGCACATTTCTATAATATCAGAAAAATCTTAGAAATGCGAAATTTTTTACTTCTGGTGTGCCGCAAAATTTTGAAAAAAACCATAAGTGTGCCGTGAAAGATTAAAGAGGTTACGGAGCACTGCTGTAGAGTGGAGTGGTATATATTCAAAATGGCAAGGCAGCATATTTGCCCTTTCGGCCATTTGTTACAGATCTGAAATACCATTTAGCTAATAGATGATATCATGGAATGTCACCTACCACTTATAGATCATATTCTTCAGTTTTACATACAATGCCATGATGAATAGTATGAAATGATCGCATTACATGAATTATTGTATACAATTCACTTGTCATTCATATAATCTACCAAAAGAGCAAGTATGTAGAAAGAAAATGTAATTAAATTTAAGGATTTTTTATTTCCTGTGAAAAATTTCGTAAGGTTAATAATCGGTGCATGTTTCAGCTGCCATGGAAAACATTAAAAAACATAATTGAATACTACTACATGTGGAAGACGACGGACCGATACGTACAACAGAAGAGAGTGAAGGCGGTCGAGGCAGAGTCCAAACTCAAGCAAGTCTACATTCCCAACTAGTGAGTGTTTGTGGTCGTTTCATACTTGCTTATAATAATCTAATTTTTTTTTTTTGTTTATGGCAATTCTTCCTAAAATACTATTTTATTACTCGTGCCAACATTTATTATTGGCAATTTATGAGCTAAAAAAGAACTAAAATTAAAAGGACCCATTCATTAAACCACAAACAGGTTATACATTTCTCTTATTGGAAATTCTTAGTTCAATGTATTTAATAATTATATTTCTATTTTCTATACTAAAGTTATTTTCTGGCTTATCTGATCAGATGCAGTGTGAATTTGTCTTATTCCCATTTTAACCAGAATTATTCAATTTAAACAGTTATTCTGGACTCATTTATTGATTTTGTTGTTTCTTTTTACAGTAACAAACCCAATCCAGCTATAATCCCTAACAAATCAAGTGGTGTTATGAATGGCGGTACAAATGGATCAGCAGTGAATCTCTCCACGGGAGACATTTGCAATTCCTGTCAAGGTGAGTTAATATTTTTTTGTGATATTCATTTACAGAGTTCATTCATCAACAGGCAAAAATCAACTATCAACATACACAATAAATCCTTCAGCAATATTAACCCATAAAGGATTAGGAACGTAGTAATGCGTCCAACACAATTTGTGTCCAAAGGAGTTCTGCGTCCATCCGTGCTGCGAAAATTTGTAATTTTTGTTAAAATATTGATCGTTGCAATAACTATCGGATATTTCTGAAGATGTTTTCTAAAAAGTTAGGACATTATCATGTATTTATATTAATCGTCATGTATCAAAATGAAATTCTCTATGAAAAAATTCATTCTTGATAGGGTTATTAATTTATAGTCTTCCAATCAAGGTAGGTATAGACCATGTTTAACATTTTGTTTTGTTTTTTGTTTCAGCTACTTCATCGCAACAGTGGTATGCGTGGGGTCCATCACAACTTCAGAGCAGACTTTGTTCGTCTTGTTGGCAGTATTGGAAAAAATATGGCGGTTTCAAAGTAATTTAACTATTCATTTGTTTTATTAAAATTATAAAATTTCAAGAACTGTTCTTGCGATGGTTACAAAATACACAAGATATTAAAAGTACCATTAATGTAAAAACATAATCCATGTTTAGGTCGCGGGAGGTGTCTGCGAAGGTGATTCAGAAACAGCTACAGTGCCTGTTGGGGCACCAAACAACACATCCAACGCCACCGCCAATGCAACGACTTGCTCTGCAAGACGAGGACCACTGTCTGGAGGACGCAGCAGTGACGGAGAGGAAAGTGGCCCACCTGGACAACACTCCGCCATGTCTCACCGCCCACACCGCTGTTCTATCCTCAACTGTGGGAAGGTTAGATTTCATTATACTCAATGTCCGTACTGAGTGAAAACCACAGATAAATCATAAACATCATCATCTTAGTTCTGATGTAACATGAGCTAGAGTTTCTCCAGACTTTTCAATCTTCACCTTATTGTGGCATTTATTGATGCCAACAACTTATAGATCCCTTTTCACCCAAGACTTTATTTTATTGGCGCTAATTAACAAATCAAACTGATTGAACACTGGGTGTTTTTTTTTATTTCTTCAACTCATAAATATGCATTCGATGATTTCAGGAGTTTAAATTGAAAGCACAGTTGGCACGGCACTATGCGTCGGCGCATGGGGTAGCGGTGCGAGCAGGCAGTCCGCGCCCTGTCATGAAGACTCGAGCCGCCTTTTACCTGCGCACCTCTCCCCTCACCCGACTTGCTCGACGCCTCTCCAGAGCTCTGCGGCGGCCTCGGCGTGTTGCCCGAGCGCCCTTCACACCTGTCAATATACATCAGGTCAAACATGACTGTGAGTAACATTTATATATTACTGATATGTATTATCCATGGACATTTCATACTCTTATATTAAAGAATAATAATCGTGTCATAACCTATAAGCATCTTTAACCCTTTCAATGGTAAATAATGATATATCGTTGTTTATCATAATGTCAAGAAATACTAACAACGATTGTTTCGTGTTTATGTGTCCTTTATTTTTTTTTTAATATTGTATATAATAAATAAGAAAGGAGAGAAGGTTGAACAATAATACTATGATTTTTCACTAAAAAATAATTACAAATAGTGACACTTCTAAGATTTTGATAAATACCGTTTGGTAAAATCCCAGTATTGATTAGCTTAAATGATTTAATGTTTATGGATTTCTTTCATGAGCATAATGTAGTATTACAGTCACTAACACTTTATTTTATGTTAACAGGTAGCTTAGGCATGGCTGGGCTGAGCCCCTCAGAATTGGCGTCGCTGGCGGCAGGTCGCGGAGGACGCTGTCGAGGGCAAGTGTCTCGCGTGGCGGAACGACTTGCAGGCGGAGTCCCCCCTGTTCCCGGTGCACCGCAATACGCATGGCTCCGCCTCACTCCCAAGGATAGAATGCCTCAGCCGCCTAAGGTGGCTTTCCCCAAACCACCCAAAGCGCCAGGTATGTTATTATTTCAGCTGTTTCCATTTTCAAAATCTAAGTAGTTGTGACATGAAGTTAAATAGAAACGCATTATAACTATAAGTCACTTACAATTAGAAAAATTGCTCGCAAATTCAATATGTAGAGTCATTTTAATCAACCTGTTTTTTTTATTGTTTCAGATGGCAGTTTGATGTATGAGCGGATTCCGAACAAAGGTGAATTGGAAGGCGTGAGACCTTCATCAGGAACCAGCCCGGCTCCAGCTCTCAAGCGGAGAGCTTACGATGATCTCAATGGAGTCGACAGTAAGAACAATATTCAGTAATAATCACTTGACGATTAATTTCATTTGAACAATATTAATCCTGATCATTTGTTTATTCCGCTAAAGCTGTGTTCCTGTCTTATAAATCAAATTCATATATTCAATACTTGAATGAATTTCAATGGATTTTTTTAATTTTGATGATCATGTTAGGGGGTTTTTTTATCATATAAATATTATAATATGTTCTACTTTAATTATTAGTTTTTTAGATTACTTAGTAAACTTACAGTATCGTGGATGGACAATATGATATGTAGGTTGATTAGTTTAAGAACTAAATATTACTAAGACACTTGCAAGACTTTACCCTCGCAACATTGTATATTAGATAAAAAAAAATATACTAGCTATGTATAGACATTTTAAATTACAAAATTGTTAATCTTCAAAAGTAAAAATAAAAGTCGATAAACGAAAACATCTGTTTTTTTTATTGTGCATACAAAAGTTTATTTGGGACATATACCCATCATCTTGAGTTAAAGTTATAAGTTAAAAATAAAAAGTTAACTCTCTATGTGGCTATCACACAAATAATTATACCATGGTCGGTTTTGTATGTATCAGTTTCAATGCATTGCAGTTAGTGATTTATGATATTTAACAATTTTTGGCATCTGGTAATTCAGGCAAATAAATTAAGAGATATGCCGAAATTAACGTAGCGGAAAATGTTTTTAACATCCCACAAAAGATCATGTTATTTATTTCTGAGCGATGAATTATATAAATAATGTAATATAACCTGGATCTAAGCTTGGTCATATTTAAATACAATAGGCTTATGGATTCAAATTAATTGAAATAAAATCAAATATCATACATCGTAAGCTTACTGCCGAGACCTCTTCCATCTCGAAATTTTACGATAACCTGTTTTAACAATTTTTATTAGCAAATAATTAAAAAAATCATGTGGTAATTGCTCATAACTCTGTTCAGTTGCTCGTGACTCCATTGACATGAATATTTGAGTTACGAGCAATTGCCATGTGATAGATAAGTATTTGCTGATAAATGGTGTTAAAAAGGTTTTTGTAAAATTTTGAGATAGAGGTCTTGGCAGTAAGCAATCGATTGTATTTAGTGGAAGGTTTTCTTTTCTACAAGGATTCCAGAATTAACTAAAACCTGTAGTTTACTTGAATTTCTTTTATTGTTGTTGTATATTATTAAATTATAATGTTTTGTTGCTTTGCGTTTGTTGGCTTCTACTCTGATTTGGATTGGGATGACGGTGAGTGACAATGTGAGATATATTACTCAGACTTTTGGATAAGTATTCATTTGATACTTTTCATATACAATTTTAAAATTGTAACACAAAACATACTTCTTGCGGTTTCGTTGAAATCTCACATTTGAAGGCAAATGTATATAAGTTATTCATTTAAAATTTAAGAACGAAAAATTATTGCCAATTGAAAAATATGCTTAAAAGTTTGATTATTTTTAATTAACATTATATATAAAAGCACAAAGTATAGTTCATTTTAACATTGTTTAACCTGTAACAGGTTTATCAAAAGTTTTATTAGATTTTCTGACGAAACTGATGGACACCAGTTGCATAGATTGAAATTATATATGATTCCAAATTATGGATCTTTCAATTATCAAAGTTAATCAACCATTAACAATTATTTAATTTATATTAAAAATATATTGTGTTTTTTCGAGATAAACATATCAGGAGCCTACTATCAAAACAAGGCATGTCCATTTTTGTGCTGACAAGGATTGTGGTTGAATATTATTGTATATGAAGTTTCAAACATAGTTTTAGTTTCAAAAAATATCACATCGACACAAATACAGAAGTAGCTGTATGGATCTGATATTGTTTAAAACCAAAACTTTGTTTGAAACGTTATAAACAATATTATTCAACCGCAATCCCTGTCAGCCCAGAAATGGACATGTCTTGTTTTGATAATAGGCTACTGATATAATCTTAATTAATAAATTCAATTAATAACATAGCTATACCCGTCAATTAGTCTATCTGGTGTTTTGTAGTAATGTTGTGTCATTTTTTTGTGGAGTAGGGGGTGCGGGCGAAGCAGGTTCTGCATGTCCGCCCATTTTGGGTGCAGCTGTATCTGGCGGAAGTGGAAACACGGGCACAGCAGGGAGCGGAGGTGGGGGCGGTGGAGAGTCCCGCTGCGCTCCTCCCCCTGCCAAGCGTCCTAACAAGCACCCACAGCCCATGCAGCGACCTTCCGCAGAGCAGTACGCCGCTATGTGCGCCCGGGCCCAAGCCACGGGACAGCCTCTGCCTAAACACATCTTTGCGCATGTCAGTTCTTCACTTAAAACTACCTACTTAGACATACTTGATTATTAGCTTTTTGTTTTAAGGTCCATAAAAATTAGATTGACTTCAAAAGAATCAAATATTATCCTTGTTAGAGATGAAGTTATTACAAGGGACAGGGAAATCATGCCGGAGACTTGGAACATCAATAATGTTATCATCAGGAAATCTGAAGAACCTTATGCTTATGACTATTGTTGACTGATACTCTTAATCAAGACTGTAATACAAATTATGAGCATAGAAACATAATTATTAAAATCTGTGAATGTATTCTCCAATTGTTTGGTGTTGCTAACACAAGCAATGCCATTTGGAATATTCAGGATGGCTAATAAAATAAAGAACAAAGCGTATAGCATGTACTCACGGCAACAAATTGTCATAATAGAAATCCAGGTGATAATCTGGTAAGAATTTTCCCAGAGCAAATATGACGATCTTGATACGAAATTCAAAACTAAACAGAAACGTAGTGCACTACGTTCTCTGTGTGACAGTAAAATAGGAAAATACATGTCACATTAATGTTAAAATAGCTTACGACTTGCGTTGATTTAGCAATGACATCTGGTATCCGATACAGGTGAACGGGAAGCCGGGCAGCGGAAGCGGAGCCGTGGGAGGATCCCGCAACCGCCGCCACGTCATCAGTTGGATGGACGCTCCCGATGATCTCTACTTCAGAGCCACCGATCAAGCCAAGTCTGTCGATTTCATTAATTAAATCCACTTAACAATTGCGAAGACTCTCTGGCCTACAAGAGAAATATGTTGAATGATGGGAGTTATAACAGTGCGCCTCTGGAATGTATTTATTTAAGCCATACAAATAACTATTCAACTGTTACGCAACAACCCTCAAGAATATACTTTGCGTGTTAAATATATTTTATACATACAAATTATCACTGTCTTCGTTTTTTTCTCCAGAATTGTACAATAGGTACTTTTTTTCATTTCTGTCAGGAATTGCTATCATATAATTTTCATATGAATGACCTAACTGCATAAAAATTAGATGTTGGTTGTGAAGTTATAAAATTTATACCATTTCAACCAATATCTATCTATAGCAGGGTTTCCCAAATATTTTCAGCAATGGAACACTCAGCTTTTTTTTAGGTTGGCTAATTTTTACTAGTAAGAAGATCTTTAAATTTGTTGCAGTATATAAAACCTTCCCAAATTGTCGCAGAACACCTACTCATGTTCACAGTTTAGGAAACCCTGATCTAAAGTACATAATAATATAATTTGTAAAAAAATTCTAGAAAATGTTGATTGTAATAAATATTTATAATGTTTATTGTAATGCCACACAAGTTTGGAAACCATATGATATGTTGTAAAATTGCAATGGATCGAAGAGAAAAATTTAATAATGAACCTAAGTTTAACAATTTGCATAGTGAATAATGAAAAAAAATGATAATCTGAGAAATTACAGGATTATTTAACTGTGGATATTTTCAATTTCAGCTGTAGTGACTAAATTAAAAAAGCCAAGAACAAAATAACAATATTGCAGACTTAATAAGTTTTTAGTTTGATTAAATGCGTAAGATATTTTTCTATAAAATTTTAGATAATATGAAATGATGCTGGTTAAGCTTTAGAGAAAATTGATTTCGATAGTTTTGTGCGGTTTCTGTTGCAATTGATTTAATGGAATGTGTTTGTTTTGCAGGGTGAGACGACGCGTGTTGTCGTCCATCGAGCTGCGGAGGGCAGCTCGCAAGCCCTGGCGTACGCTGCCCGCCAATAAGGGCGCGGTCTCTGCCCCTGCGCACCCGCCCCCCGCCAATGCCGCCCCACACCCGCAGCACCCCCTTCACCTTGTCATCCTCGACTGACCCACCCCCTCTCCCGACACACGCCCCCGCGCTCATACACACGCCCAGCCACCCGCGCACCCCCGACCTTACACCATGGAGGCTCTGCTCGGATAGGCTATTCATACGGATGTTGATCATGAAGCCGGACAGAAATCTCCAACTTTGATGAACTAATCGGTGTGCAGTAAACGGAGACTACATTGTAATACAGACTTCATTTGAGCATATCATTATGGTACACCCAACTCCAATAGCAAGGTGAAGAACGATGTTACTCAAATTCTAAAACAAGTTGCCAATTTTCACCGACATCCTGCTAATAGATGATGATGACAATTACGTATCTTGCTACAATGAAGCAACACTCCTGTTATTTTTTGTGCAAACAGAACTTTTCAATCGAATATTACTTGTGAACGATGACCAGATCATCTGGATTTAACATGAAAATAAAGAGACGTGAAGAAAAATGTCTGAATATTAAAATGAGATCCAGCCTTGATTATATGAAGCGGTGTCAATTGCTTTCAGTCTGTTTTAAGTTTCAAATGGAGAGGTTCTGTCAGCTTCAAATCATGCATCCTTGAAAATTGATAGCTCTTCGCCTGTCATTCAAACGGGTGAAATCCTACGTGCCGCGGTCTTCACACAGCTGTATATATTATACATTATATGCGCATCAAAGACGCTACGCTATTAAATTCTTACTTAATTTATATCGAAACGCAACGAAAGAGATAGCCCGATTGATAATTCACTGTATGAATTTCCCACATTTCACAGAAAATTAATAACATTTTTATAGTGTCTGTTTTTGTGTTCATAGTATTGTGCAAGCTGACTGATTTGAACGCTATAAATGCACATTATGATTCTATATCACTGCTGTTAAATCTAATTTAATGGATGACAAGTTTTGTACATATAGATTGTGTTTAGCAAGAAAAAATATTGTTGGCGTTTTTGTCCATTTGAAATATGCGTTGTAATGGGAAATGTAGTAAAGTGGACGCTCTTTCGGCGCTTTTTTTTTTGTATCCGCATGCTATATTTTTTTAAATGAAAATATTTCCGTATTGTAAAATATACATTTAACGGGAATCATCTCGATTCGTTGTGTTTATAAAGAGAATCTCCAAATTACTCGGGTTGTAAGGATAACTTTATATGAAATAATAGAAAATTAATTGTGAGAGAGAGAGTAAAATAAAACACAGGAGACGGGAGACGAACCGGCGGACCGCGGTGCCGGTCGAAGATAAATAAATATTTATTGTGAGTAAAGTGAAGGAAAGTGAGTGGCGTCCTATGAGACAATGTGGACGCTGAACTCAGAAATGTCCCTTTTCAATCTAATGCTAATCTTTTAAACATATTTTGTATCTCATTATTACAAAATGCGTGTTTTTCTTTGTTTCCTAAATAAATATTTACAAAATGAATATAAATAATGATAAATAAAAAAAAAACTCTAAAGTAATAAAAAAGTGAAGGGAGAAATTTCTCCCGCACTCCGGAAGAGAACTGTGTATTGAAATAACTAATGAAGATGTTTTTGTTATTAATAATATTATTTGAATATCTTGTGATGATTTCATTTTGTTGTACATTGAACGCGAGATGGAGCATCACTCGCGCCGCTCGGAGAGGTTTCGATGATTTCTATTAAGCGAATTATGTTTTAAGTTATTCAAGGTTTTTGAGATAGTAAATATTTTAGTGTTCACGACGATGAATTTTACCGGCGAGATGCGACATCTGACCCCTCAATATTTTTAATTCGTTTCATTTCGATGGCGAGACAGGACGACGGGTGATGGCAGGCGTTTGTTTCTACGTATCGCTCTTTTATATTTGTTCATTTTTTTTTTTAATTCCGGCGTAATACTGGTCCGGAAAAGTATCCATCTTGTGAAATATGTAATGTTGAAATATGTCAATCCATCTATAATTTTTTTATTTTTTATTATGCAATAATGTAAACATTCTCGATGGCAAAAATTGTGTAAAATCAAATATTACTTTTCAATATGAAATATTATTATTATTGTGTGTAAATTTAAAACTTAAAAATTAATTCAAACAATGTGGACTAAAAAAAAAACACAAAATCGTATTTTCATAAATACAATCACTGAGAATGAGTTTGTAGATAGAGCGAGCCACTCGGCCAGTGCCGCTCTGTCTCGGGACGCCGCTTTGTTCTCGGCTCACCCGATTCGGGCGGCACTGACGGTGGCGGAAGATGATATGTGTCTCGGTACATACTGATATGTAATTTTAATTCATTCGGAGATTCGTTGTAGGATAATTTACATTTTTTTCATAAATAAAGCACAAATTCAGAATACCACTTGATTATTATTTTATCTACCCTATCATATTATTAGAACAGATCGAAGATTGGATAGGATGACAAAGAGCTGTCTCCATACAGGCAGATCAAATTAAGATTACTGAGAGGAGTGAGCCTAGCTAAATCATCTGGCTAAAATGGCCACAGTGAAACACACCATAACATGCATATCATCATGCACACCACTTACCTCCAATGTGCCAAAATCACATTTACGAGATAGAGACAAAAATTAAATGTAGTAAATAATTATTGAATAAATAATAATGCAGCTAAGTGGGAAAATATTTATTATTACACTAAGTTGTAAAAACTGTTGAATTTTTTCACAGGTTTAAAAAAAATATATATATTTTTATATTAAAGGTATATTTTGCAGTTTGTGTAAAATGGATATATATACAACGGAGATTTTGTTTTTATAATAACTTTCAGAAAAAACGGGATAGCACACAAGATATTTTTGTCAATGGTAGAGAAAATATTTATGACATCAAACTCGTTTCCCCAAAATTGGCACCACTGGAGGTAAATGGCGAGCAGATATTGCAATAATTAATTTACTTTTTTTATCCAAACTATTTTACCGAATGTTTTAAAAATATTTTTAAACTAGTAGAATTCACAAAAGGTAAAATAAAGGGAGACATTTATTTAAAGGAGGTGCTTGATGATGTCCAATACTCCAAATGTACGATGAATGTTGGGAAATAATTTTTTTAAATCGGGAGAATTCATATCTTATCGATTTGGAATTTATTATGTGTTGTCACATTTAGCAAAATTGACTTGTGGGTTTTTTTTCACAACATAATTTTATTTCTAGTTCTAAAAATTTTTCTTTCGCTTCTCAACCCTTCAATCTATAATTTTTTATTTTGAAATGGCTAGTGAATGAGGGGAAAAAAATAATAATAGTAGTAAAATTTTAATTAAATGCAAGCGACTATTTCAAAAAATATTTGCAATGCAGCAAGGCTTGTATAGCCATAAACAATAAACAGAGGGTCAGATCAACCATATAAAGTTTCAAAAATTTACAATATTATTGCTTTAATTTATTGAATTTTTTATTTTGTACATGCATTTAGTACAAATTATAAGTTTAATACATTAACAACACGATATACATATAGTTTTAACGAAAATATCAAAAACATATTAAAATATTTAAAAAAAGAATAGAGAAAGGATTACAACAAATATATATATATACAGAAGGAAAAAGAGAGTGTCTACCAAGTAAG
>JAGVSQ010010852.1:0-12633 GCA_022683975.1 Rhyacophila evoluta
GACAAACGAACGAACGAACGAACATACATATTTTGACTTTTATATATTAGATTACGCTCTAAATTATACCTAATTATGCATGATAAATCAGTATGCTATTCAGTAATATATTTAATTTTAATATATAAAGCGTACACTATATCTAATACACGCAACAAATCTTCTATAATAGATTTTCTAGCTAATAATATTTTCGGTAAAAATTTAATTCAATTATTTTAAAGAGTTAACCACGTCTGTCAATCATGCTAAAGTGTTCTTTTATTTTGTGTTACAAACGAAATTACCATAACCATCATATATATTTAGATTGATTTTACTTTATTTAACTGTATTTTAATGTAATTATTTTTCTTCTACTAAAACGAATTCTCGGAAGCAGACCATCAATAAATAAACGTTGTTTAAATTACAAGCATGTCTTACTGGGATTCGAGAAGTGAGAGTACATCGTTCGTAATCGGAGATTGTGGTTTTGATTTTATCAGCTATTAGATATTTAAAACTCGAAAGATGCCCGACTGGATGGCCAATGGGATCACAATGAATGATAAATAATTCTCGTGAAGATAAAAATCTATCTACATAAGTTTAATATTTCGTTTCTGATATGGCCATGTTCACACTGTGTAAAATGTAAATGATATGCTTAACTTTTGGAGTGGAAATTAAATAACTAAAACAATGGTTTAAATAAGTTTTAAACATGTTAATTATTATAGAAATAGGCATTTCAAACAAGTTCAAATGGTGATCGAACCGTCTTGGTGAATTATCAATGATAAGTCACAGGTCATAGGTCATTTCACGTGACTATCTCTATGTAGAGTAAAGAAAGGGCGAGATTATTGATCGCATAAGGCGATACAGATCGCTGGCCATTTCTCAAACCTTGCACAAAAACAAATAAAACTAAATTATCGACATTTCTCATTCGGGTTATCAATTTTGACAACACCAAGTTATGGGGTTAATAAAAAAGAGAACGGAAATTACTTCGGTCATGGGATGTGTTTTTTGCAAGAATTCAGCTGTACGGTTATTAAATATTTTTTTGTTTATTTACTTTATCGATTTCTCAAATATGAAACTAAATAATTATTTCTTTAGTACATTTAGCATCAATAGGTTAAGTAGCTTGACACGTAATTTAATTTATAGCCACGAATATTTAATTGGGGTAAATCGAATGTTATATTGTAAAATTAACTAATGATTTATTTAATTCAATTATCTATTCAAAATTTTGAGTACATTATAAACTGTAAGAAAAAAGTGCTGCAGTAAATAAAACAAATTAAATACTCTATGGATGAAGATAAGATAGCTATATATTTAATAATTGTTTGAGTCGTATATAATAAAAGTAACGAAATAACTTGAAACATAAATAAATCAATATTTTAAAGTAAAATATCGAGTTAGGCAGATTATATTCCGAAAATCTCTGAAATAAAATCTGACTAACCATTTGGAACAAATAACAACGTACTATCCTTATTTCTAACCAGTAACATGCGCCCTTGTACTATATTCATTCCTTCTATATAGTAGCATTATAATTATAATGCACTTATCAACCCCTCTTAAATTTCTTTGTCTTTGTAACATACAATATTTTGTAACCTCACGTAATACGAATGCATATTTCATTGTGAAAACCCATTATTGATTTTTCTACATTATGTTTTCCTCGATGTAAATATGTAATACTAATTTATCGAATCAGAGTGTATAATAAAAATTGATAAAATATATTTCTTTGTTGTGACGAATAAACTATTTTAAAAAAAAATATATGTTATTACGTCAACTTATTGTTTATTTCTAATAAATACCTGGTACAAATTTATTTATGTTTTGTATTAAATATCCGTGTTTATAGTTGATTTTGCCATCATTAGTACAGAGTGGGCACGTTGTTAATTACAAGAGTAACCTGAGTTATAGGTATTATTAATTTGTGAATTTTTACAAACGGCACAACCATCTATCACGCAATAGCCATACGCCAATCCCAGTAATAAAAATATTACAAGTGTAAAGTGTTTTTAATTATTCTTTATTTGAAATATTGTTAAGTTTTAAATTTGACAATGATTGATTTAAAAATGACGCGGATTAATTATAATCGCATTTTAATTAAATATGAAAATAGAACAGTCAATTTATCACTAAAGCCTCGTTTACACTAGGCGAGTATTTTAACTACTTGCTCAATATACTCGTACTGCCGATGTCTAGTTAAATATTCTTTAAATATATTACACACAGTTAGCTGTATTTGTGCAGTAAAGTTAACCATTGGCCTATATTTCTCGCTATTCACTAGCGAGTATATTCTTCAAAATATTCATAATAAAGTTGTAGAGTGTCATTAAAGCGAATTTTTAATGCAGCTTTAACTGGATTAGACAGTTGTTGACTTTTAATCTATAATATGCAGTCTAATCAAGATTTTATATTTTAATTAGAAATTACAATACCTAATTTTGCTTATAAAATTGAAGATGTGTGTATAATGATATGGTTGAGTCATCCGTGTTTTGTATCAAATACTATTTATAATATACATGACCTTGAAAGAATGTTTAGCGGTATTTATTTCCCTTTGTATATATTGTTAAAACTCTTTGTTTCGAATGTATATGTTTTATTAGTACCTGAAATAATACACCTGTACCCAAATAAATATTGAAATAATCACTAAATCTTTTAAGTTGTATGTATTCGATTATGTTTGTAATTGTTTGTTGTTTTTGTTTGTGATGAAATTTGATTATTACAATATATTATTATAAGCAAACTATGAGAAGACTGAAAAAAATGAATTTTGATAACAAATATGACTTCGTGGTCGATTGGTAAGCAGGTGCACTCTTATGCCGTAGATCACGATTCAAAACCCGCAATTACGTAAGGCTTTTAAAATAAAAAGGCGTCAATTATAACTTTATTAAGATATATATATTCTGTCTGAATAAGTTTTCACCTTGTGGACATACTAACAGTCCATATTAGGACCGGCATTTAAGATAATATTATATGTATAATATAAATCTCTAACGTAATCAAATGATTTATGAACGCGACAAACGCTGACAATATGTTAATTGATATAATTTATGTACAATTTAGTGGTGGTCTCCATAAAGTTTGAAGTCGGATAACACCTGGATAAAAATCATATTATTCAGAGAGTTTTGGTGTGTGGTTATCTGAAGCAAGAAATAGTCAGATAGAGAGAGAAATGGATGGGATGGATTGGCTTGCTTAGTGAAAGTGGAAGACATATCAGAGAATTGAGTGTCTGGAGTAATATATTGCAAATGAGAAAGTATAAATATATTGTTTGTAACTTCTAGGCTAATCGAAAAAAATGAAAAATGTGTAATATTTGAGCACCTAACTAAAAGTATAAAAAAGGATGAAGTGGTAATTACCAAAATGTTCAAGGAACCAAAAAATGTACCTTACATTCTTATGATTTATATATTCCCTGCATACAAAACGGCGAGGGAAGGAAATCTTCCCGGCTGTATAAATTTCCCGGACTTTTCCGCCAAACAGACCCATAAAAAGTATGTTTTCAAACAAATATACTTGAGGCTCTGACACATTTATTTACGCAAAAATATACAATGAGTAAAAAACCCATTATACAGGGTGCCCGGAAACTTGTTGTCCTCCCCAAAGAGGTGACTTGTGATTGCATCTGGGACGGAAAAGCCTATTTTGAATGTTTAATTTTTTAAAAGTACACACTGTATTTCGCAAAATACTTTTACTTAATTAAAGAACATTTTTTACGTACTCAAAAATGATCGTTATCCGTGCCATATTTTATGTTTAGTCACATTTTTTGTTTGATTGTAATTTGCATAATTTTAGACGTACATATTAATTTTTTTGTAAAACAGTATATTTTAATAAACATTTATTTAAACTGAAATTCAAAATACAATAATTAAGTGTAAGTGTGACTTAATAACTGACATAATAATAATTATACTTGACTAATATAAGATAACATAATTTTAAATTCATGTTTTAATAATTTCATTATAAATCTAATATTATAAATGAGAAATTAATTACTGTATAAGTTTTCTTAATATTAGAATATTAAGAAACTAATTTCATACATTACAACAAAGCACTTTATGAACATTTAATTACATCTGTACCAACTAGTAAAAAGTATGTAAGTCATGTATTTATACAAATTATGTTATGTATAAAACAATGTCGGTATTTTGAACTGGCATGCTTAGAATAAACAAGTATCTCAAAATGTGTATTCTTAGAACATTTAATGTGTGTCATTGTAGATTATTAAATTATTACTTAGTGATATTTTATAAAAAAAATAGTGAAATTTAAGTAGATTATAAAACAATAACACTGAACTTGTGTAGAGAAAGATATTTCAGCTTAATTTTAGTATTTAATTATAAATTATCTATTCTGTACTAAACGGGAATGAGCCTCGAATTTGTCCAAATAATGTTTATTATCATAAAGCGAGGTAGGTATTTTACTAAGACAACCTTAAAAAAACAAGTATTATTCTAAAGAATTATTGTCATTGAAAAATATATATTTTTTTAATTTTAATATTAAGTAAGTCATATTACTGGTTAATAAATCAGATTTTTCTTATAAACTACGTTACATATTTTCAAGTTATGATATAATAGAAGAGAAAGAAAGAGAATTATTTAAAATTAAGGAAACCAAAAAACGTTTTACTGGAATGTTGAAATTTGTGGAGTTATATATGTATCTCCGGTCGGTACAAAAATAATATTATAACAAAACCTTCCAGTCCTTAATAGACTATATATTAATAATTTATTATCAGAAATGATGTTTTCGCAAAGATTTTTTGGATATTGTTTTACAAACGCCTTTCAAATGAAAAAAATGGGTGGCAATATCCAAAAATAAACATCCAAATTTAACGAATTTGAATCTAAATATATAAAACTCTAGTATGAGTGAAATATTTGTTGTAGAATGAATAATTAGTTCAATCAGCTGGTAATTAAATCGTATTTATGTGCGTACCAAAATAAATTTCAAGAAATAAACAACTTATTTATAAAACAAGGCTTTATTTTGAAAACAAAATTCGAAATCCTACTCACCCTAAAAAACTTTCTTTAATATTTATTTTTTTAATTCATACACCTTCAATCAAGACTTTCAATTTCAATATACGAGATATCTTGGCCATATTCAGTACACTTCTTACTGAAGTAACGAACGTGGGGTTCCTTGAATATTTTAGAAATATTTAAGGAACAAGTTACAAATTATTTAGTTAAATATAGAAATAATTTATTTTAATAAACCGTTTTATTGATGAAAAGTCTGTATCATTAACGAGATAAAACAATTATCTGTCATAGATATCAATTCTTAATTTTCCACTAGTCAAACCGAATATTGAACAAAATTAAAGAGCTTTATAAATCGATATTTATAGATATTTGTACTGGTGAAAAGAAGCCTTTGTCTGGCAATCGAGTAATTTATTTATCAATTTACTCTTAGAGGCTTTATGTTATTTATCTGTCAACTGTAAAGTTGTAAGTTTGATGGATATTGAAATATATTTGTCTTTGAAAATTTCTACAATTTAAGTCTGTATTTTCATTGGACTTTATGTGAACATAAAAAAATTCATGTTCAATTTTAATTAAAATGTTGGTATAATATACCAATATTGTTGGAATACGAGTTCATTGAAAAGCGTAAAAAAGCTTTTCACTTTTCATAAAACTTAGTTTCTTCAAAAGACAACTTTCCTATTTAAAGATATAACGCATCTATAATTTATTCTTTTATTAAACTCGTTAAATTTTGTTTATAGAACTTTCAAAACTACTATTATACTACTAAAAATACTAACTAACTTGATTGAAAAACACTTAACATATTATAGTATATGTGCGTATAGAATACA
Organism: Rhyacophila evoluta; assembly: GCA_022683975.1. NCBI lineage: Eukaryota > Metazoa > Arthropoda > Insecta > Trichoptera > Rhyacophilidae > Rhyacophila > Rhyacophila evoluta. The sequence continues at coordinate 5,972 of JAGVSQ010010852.1, forward strand.
ATTTATAATTTAAAAATAACTACATAAATAAATAGTCACAATTCAAATGCTTTATTTTTCTTTGCTCGCTCTGAAAATGAAGCATATAGATTTTTACATTGTTAAGAGACATATTAATTTTCACGAGAATTGGTTGTCCGACAATTTATTAACCAAGTGGATATCCAGTCTTGCATTTTCGGATTTAAAACAATCGACAGATCTGGGAATCAAGCTCGCATTCCTTGGATTGCAAAGCGCGCTTTCTAACCTTGAATTAATTATTTAATCAATATTATATACTTTGTTTATAATTAAAAAATACATAAATGGAAATTGGGAATTTAAATAGTTAGTAGAATATTAAAATTAAATAATGTATTATATTTAAGGAATAGTGACGAATGTAGTTTGTTTTCGATAAATTTTAATTATTAATAATAAACATGAAAAAAATATACCAAACTGTTATTGACCGAATTGACAGGCTTAAAAGGTTAGATAAAATTATATTATATTTTTTATTTGGAAAAGATACGGAAGAAATATTCTTTACATTGGATGAAGTATAGTTAAAATTGTTTCAAAGTATGTTATTTATAAATGGGACAAAACTTATATTGGGTCTGTTTCTGTTATTGCTGGCTTTCGGAAATTTCCGCTCACGGTGTAAACACGTAGAGGCAAAAAACCCTATTACATTATATTTTGTGCCTGTGTATCAAACAAACATTTGTTACGTTATTGGTGACGTAATAAGATTTGTGATTCGGTTTTTTCGTCGTAGACGCAGGCAGGCTCTACGCCGTAGAGGGATGATTTGTCGCGCTTTTCCCGTACCGCAACTATACTCACCGTGTAAGAAAACATTTTACACCCACGTTGTACGCTTTATGGCAATAATGCTGGTTTTTTTCACGAGATTGCAAACATATTTTTTGAATGTTTTGTTTGATATTGAATGTTTGCACCAACCTGGAATAAGTAGGTAAACCATATTTCCGTGCAATCTTATTAGATCTGCTTTTAAGTTTTCTTATGATGTTCAAATAATTTAGTAGTGCTCTTTCAACTTAATTTAATATTATATTAAAATGTTGTTTGGCGTTGTTGTAGTATTTAGATTTTTTCTAGTGTGTTTGCTTTCCCGGATTAAAATGATCAAAGCTTACCACTAGGCCATAACAATTTATTTACAATTTTGTATCTAGTATACTAACTGTATGAAAGTATATATAGTTACCATACAACCTGAGCTTGTTAAGTGATACATAATTAATAGTTCTGAGAAAATAAAATAAAAAAATTAACCTTTTAAGACCCTTTTGAGTCTCAATATTTACTACTACATAGATAACTTTAGTAGCAAATATAAACTCTATAGCTCCTATCCTTAAAGGTGAAATAATTAATTACTGTTTTATCAGAACTATCATTTTGTTAATTACCAATTTTTTTTTTATATAGTGACGATATATACAATATATTATATAATATAAAAATATTTCTTTTCAACGAAGACCAGTGAGTGTAGCACTCAGTGTAGAGTCTTAATTTAATTTAAGTTATTGATTTAATTATTTAATAGAAATAATTATTCTTTACCTTAGTGTCAGGGTTGGCTAGGTGATATTAATATTTATATAATTTATATAGCATAGCGTAGTTGGTAGCGTGCGCGGGTTTGATTCCCAATCTATCGGATTTTTAAATTCTGAAAATGCGGAATTGAATGCCCATTGGGTTGAGTAATTATCTGGCAAACAATTGTCGTGAAAATAATCTCTCAAGACGTCTTCACATTTCAGAGATCCATATACTCTTATTCCCCAGTGAATGTCTTCGCACTGTATAGATCCATATGCTCCACGTTCAGAGCAAACATAGTATATAAATAAATATATGATACTATAAAATAAAATATTTTTATGTACAATTTTTAATAGTTCTAGATTGTAAGTGTATATCGGATCAATAATCACGCAAGTTACCGAGTAGGCAATGTATAAATATTAAATTAATCTTTTTAGCGTATTTGTAAAAAGGAAATTCTAGATTAACTGAGTGCCGCGTCTAAGTAGGCGGGGAAATTCATTAGTAGCAATGTTTGTGTTAACACGTGTAACTTTTCTTGATCGCTGAAAGATAACTTAAACGAAACTGTTGTTGTAAGTTGTAATATACCTAAAGCTCGAGTGAAACAAGCAGATGTTTTTGTTATAATAAAGCTTTTAAGACGATCTCTAGAGATAAGTAGTGTATATGATTTTTAATGCGCCTATGGTGAACTTTGGTTAATTGAATTAGCTTTTAATTGTTCTAACTCGATTTTAATCCAATTATTTGCATCTCATTGCATCACATTTGTAATTTCTTTCACCGACTGCGACGTCTTTTTATTGGTGGCGCAACAAACGTGAAGGGCTGCAGCTTTGTATCTTTATTATAAAAGAAAAATACATTATTGTGTTTGTCTGGCACAAAATCTTTTTCAAAACGATAAGCAGTGGAAAATAAAGGACTTAAAATAATGTATTTTCATTAGTAGATTGTCACTATTCGGCAGCTTAAAAATTCTACGTCATTAATTAGTTGCTTCAATTTAAACTCCTTAAGTATTCATTGTCTTCACCAAATAAATTTTTAAAAGAATAGTTAATTTGAAACGTCATATCGTCATTTAAAGATTGGTTTATTAAATAGACTGTTAAATTTTCAGAAGGTGAAAAACGCTTAAATAAAGTTAATTTAAATGCATGAAGGTATCCTAGCTATTTTTAAGGCTATATGCTTGCTGTGCTATGAATAAATAAAATTATAATATATGATGTAATATAAACTATATAATTAATTGAATTACGTTTCGTTTTTCAAATCACGCATCGATAAACCAAACCTATACCGTCGATATCCCAAGTCGTTAGCTTAATCTCTAAGCCAGCTGACTCAATTTGTGTTTTTAAATGTGGAGTTAGCTGGTTTGGTTAACACTCTTCAATGTCAACTGCAGAACGTATTTCAGCCACTTTCATTACTATATAACTTTAGATCAATAGAAATCACTGTATCCACCGCTTTTGCAGTATTCAATGTGTTTGAAGATATTCTCAAACTGTTTATGGCCGTGAGATGTACTGTTTGTTTAAATAGTATGTCAATATTAAATATTTCTATCTATACGGATAACTTAATAAAATCGTCTTCAAAATAAAAGCAATACCAATTAAGGTCTTCAAAAAAATACCTAGAATATTTTTTCTCTATAGTTACTTGATGTATTATTATTATACAAGGATTTCACATTAAAATGTTTTCCCTATAGTCTTGAAAGACTCGAAAGTTTTAAACACGAAAAACAAAAACGATATATTATTTGTAATGGTATAGAAGAGGCTTAATATCGTAGATATGGCAGTAAGTAATTTTGTTGAATCCAAAAATGCAATTTAAAGATATTTTTCTCGATATTTTGTAAATTTTATGAAATATTTGTGTAATTAATCAAGTTCTGCAAATCTATTCAACTTCAAATATAATCAAAAAAAAATCTTTGCTTTCTTAAAGCTAACGATAAACGCAATTATATTTACAAGTAATATTAATTTGCAATTAAAGTTGGTATATTTCTTTATGGTATTCGAACCATTTATCTAATATATCGCATGTCACAAATTAATTCTAAATACTAATTAAATAAACATTTAAATTACAGCTTAACCTTACTTTATTAGAAGATTCGCAACAATCAGCTTATAAATCACTCATAGATTTTATGAGTAATTTAACAGTTAAGTATATTTCACGCTGTTGTGACTTACTTGGTTTCAACAAGAAATAAATTTATTGCATTATTTTTTTTACGAAATCGTTGGATAGCAATACGGTCTCTTTTCAATAAGGCAAGATAATAACAGTGCTTAATAAATGTAAATAGGAATCATGCACCCTCTAGAGCAGAGTTTCCTGAACTTTTCTGCAATGGAACACTTTGCAAACCCGGAAATTTTAACGGAACACTTAGCTTATTTTTTTAGATTGTGTAATTCTTACTAGTAAGAAGATCTTTAAATTTGTTACAGTGTATAAAAGCTTTCCAAATTGTCGCGGAACACATAGTCAGGCTCCGCGGAATATAGTTTGGGAAACCCTGCTCTAGAGAATACCAACCGAGGTCTTGGAGAGATCCTCTTGGGTCACTTCTGGCACTATAATGAGTGCCTCACGATCATTACGCTACGGTAAAGGCTCGCATAACGGGTGTGGATATGCGACGTGTGGTAGAGGGGTAACTAAGTCATCGCTTTAGGATTGGTTTGTCGAATAGACCACCCGTCAAATTTTCAGAAGATGAAATAGCAAAATACATGAAGGTATCTGAACTATTTTTTAAAGCTATACAAGTGCTGTATTGTAGAAGAATAGAATTAAAATATATTATATTGTGTAAACTATCTAATTAATTGAAACAATTTTTGTTTTTCAAATCACGCACTTTGGATATTCGATAAATCAATTTTATAGCGTCAAAGTTCTAATTGTATTTCAAAAAAAGAAATAATAAACTTAATATGGCCTCTCTTTTGTATTATGATGTTAGTATTATTATAGCGTGTATAAAACGGAAACGGTGAAAAACAGAAATATGAAATAGACCGTTTCGCAAAAGCATTCCACAAAATCAGCTTAATTAGTGATGTGGGAATTTTAAGCTTCCCTAACACTTTATTTTAGTAAATTTGCATTTAGTTTGATAGAAACGTATGTAGTATTTATGTAATGCCGGTCAGTTTAATTTTATGCGTATCTATTACGAACACTGGGTGGGCTATGTTTTGTTAACATATCGACAGCTTTTTGACGCATTTTTTCTGCGTTCGTTGATGCCGCTAATGATTTATTGTCGTTGTCAACTGTAATTAATGATTTATGAAAAAGTCTCATTGAAATTCAAATTATTCAACGGTACAATTAATTTATCATATTCATTTCGCGAAAATATGTATCAATTTTATTATCACCTGCTGCTTACTAGTAATGAATTTTTCGTTACAATTTTTGCCATTAAACATATAGAGCACATAAAAAATAAAAAAGGACGTAACATACACAAACAATATTTTACAGAAGACATCAACAACGTTTATTGAATGATTTTGGGCCGAATTCAACATATTAAATAGATACAGCCTTGAAGATATTTACGAAATTCTAATTTAGTAATTAAAGTGTTGTGTATTAAAACATATGTCTAGACGTATTTAAATGTAACAATAAAGGTGATTATAAAGAAAATGTTTATAAATATTATATTGGTTTATTATTGAAGTTAAATTTGCTATTGTTATCATTTTACACAAATGCAGACACCGTACGTAAACAGTGGAATATACAATTAATATGTAAATAGAACGACTTTGAATAGCCTACAATATATATTGTATTAAATCATCTGTCTAAGAAAACATCTCAATTTTACTAGGGATGTGTATTGAGATTCAAATAAAAATCGGTATTTTAGAATTCGGCATTTTTGCAACTGTTGCATCGAAATATATAATGGCACAATTTTTTTTGTTAAATTTCATTTATTACAAATCGATTACTTAAAGTGCAAATTTTATACGTCCACTTTTAGCCGAGTATTTCTTCATAACACCGTCTAGTTTCACCATGCAATATGTACCGTATTAATTTCACAATTAAAAGTTATTGTAATACATCGAAAAGAGGTGCCAAGAAAATTAGACAACTGACACCTATACTGCAAAAATGTATAATTCTACTGTTTTTTATTCAGATCTATCAAAATTAATCATATTTAACTTATCGTAAGCAGTTCTAATATGTGTTTTTTTATCAAAATAATCACAAAAACAATCAGTTTTCACTTTTTTAATGTTACAATTTATCTTAAATATATTACTCACCCCAGCTAAAATCCATTCTAGCAATTAAAAATATTTTATAGCTACGGAATTCTGAAGAGGAACATATATTTGGTGACGTATTTATCTTTGACTTATGCGTGGTTTTATTCATAACTCTGCCACTCTGGCTAATATTGGTCTCCACCTAAAAAATCGAGAACATCAGCTGTTTTTAATTCCTAAATGCAGGACAATTTTCCCAGTATTCATGCCAATGCGGAGAGAAATAGCGATGCTTAATGTGATTGCCTCGATATTGATATTTTCCACCTAGGTGAAAGTGATCTTAGATAGATGCTATTATATACATTATTAGAATAGGGTCTGTCTAACTTATCTGGTAGACACTCTTTTCTTACTTCTGTATATATATTTCAATTCTTTCTTTATTATTTTTCATATTTCAATATGGTTTTAATATTTCTGCTATAACCAAATGTATATCGAGTTGTTGATGTATTAAACTTATAATTTGTAATGTAACAATATGTATTAAAAATGGATCTTATAATATTGATTGGTTATACTCTATTAATGTCATGAAATTTATTACTCACTACTGTCGATATTGTATCAATATTTGTATCGTTTCAAACAGTAACAGTTTTAATACCTAATAAAATTATCGATACTTTTCCCCCTCTTTAAATTATGGCACCGTAAAAATCACCTAACCTAACCTAACCTAATCTAACCTTTGTCTCCCCGGTTAGCGTAGTTGGTAGCATGCGTGGCTAGCGATCCGGGGAATGCGGG
>JAGVSQ010010853.1:0-12632 GCA_022683975.1 Rhyacophila evoluta
ACACATTTTTGGACATTCCCACAGAATGTGATTAGCATCCTGTTCTGGACAGCCAAAAGGACATGTTGGCAGTTCAACAAGGCTAAACTGAGACAGCTTAGCGGCAAAACTCCGGACCCCAAACGTCCGGATAGCTCAGTTAGTAGAGCATTGAAATTTTTTTAGAAGTCCATGTAATAATAATAATGGTTATTTGAATTTTCTTCGTTTAAATAAGGGAAAACTTCAATTAGTTATGTAGACGTAAATTTTATATGACTAAAATTTGGAATAAAAAAATACTTTTTTTTTTAAAAACTAAATCGATATCTAATGGGTTGACCAATTTGCTGACAAGCGATGCAACCAACCGTGAAAAAAACTGTCAGTACATGTCCTCACATTGTAGAGATCCATATACTATATTTATAGGGTGTCCATCTTCACACTGTGAAGATCCATATTCTATATTTTCAGAGAGGACATGGTAAAAAAAAATAAATGGTAAATTTCTGTATTATGGATTGATGTTGACGACTTAGTCTTTCGACATTTTCAGGAAGTATATATATGAACTTTACACATTGATTCTTTATAATAATTCAAAATTGGTTAGTTTAGTTTCTTGTTTAATATTATTTTACATTATAAACACGGTGGAAAAACTTTGAAGCCTTGAATATGGGGTTGTAAAAAAAGCCTTATTGCATATTATAAGCTACATTTTACTCAATAAAATACTATAATTAGAAGAATTATAATTGCATATTATTGACTTTCATTTTCAAATGATAAAACGGAATTTCAAACGACTGGATTTTATTGTATAATATATATATTTGAAACATTTTATTTGAGTCATAAAAGATAGTGAGATTATTATTAGTATATTAAAATACTTATTTAAATATAGTTTATTAATCATTAGTTGTTTTTTAAGTATTTTTAATTAATAAATAACTCAAATAATAATAAATACGATTATGTAAATTAAATATTTATTGAAATATAGTATATTGTTTTAAATATGCTTGGGGGTAATTTTTACATTCGTAATTTAATTAATTTTGGATTATTAATTGGTTTTTAATTTATCTATTAGGAATGGCGGATTTTTCTTTTATATTTATATCAGAATAATATAAATTAAATTTATTTAAAATTATTGTCCTAATAAGTTGTGATATTGTACAAGCGGGAGGAACAGTTTTTATTTGATTACACTGACAACGGCGCATGGCCCTCCCTCCTCTTACCTCCGACCTTCCTTCCGCAAATCGAAGCCTTATCTCGGAGGTCGTTGCTAACTACTATAAAAAAGATTTTCTTTATTGCTACAACATCCACTTTGCATTCGAACCTGTTGCAAGATACACCTCATTGCTTCGGGTGCGATGCCAATAGTGGTAACCAACATACAACCCCTAAATAAATACTAACAATTTTACTAAAAAAATCACCAGTGAGATATTTAATTTATTGAATATAATTTTTTGTTTGGAATTCAGTGTAAAGTGAATAATTTAAAATATGGGTGTCAGAAGTTATTGCAGCGCTGAAGAAAACCAAGACCAAATTTCTTTTGGAAATATTTTGAGTGTCAAAAGAGGATATGAAATATTTAAAGATAGTGAAGAAGTTTATGAAGCAGAAACAGTTCAAGAGTTCGAAGCGGTTGAACATGGAGCAGATTATAAAGAAGGTGAAAGTTTTCATTCGCAAGATGATTCAAAAATTATTTGGGAACGTGATTTAGTAAGTGATACATGTCGTGTTGAAGAAGAAAAAATACGAGCGTTCAATGCCGATATCCAAATTGAAGCAGATGGAGATGAAATTTTAAAAGAAAAACAAGAGAAAAAAAGCAGTGATGTAAGGAAATGTTTTGAAGATATTTTCGATGGAAAAGATGACAGTAGATTAAGTAGAGAAATTAATGTTGAAAAAATCGACCATAGCAAAAAAGGACGTGATGAAATTGTAACAGCAGAAAAAAGTGGTTATTTAAATGGATTATTCAGTTCGTTCAGAGGAAAGAGTAGATTTCTGCTGTATGTTTGTTTGGCTTCGAGTTTAAGTGTGGCTGCAGGATTTCCTTTCATAAACAACACTCCTCCTCAGCAGTACTACGATCCATATAAATGTGGTAAGTGAAATACCTTATTTAAAACCCATCAAATTTCAATACATGCAAAATGAAATTGTTAATCTAGGATGCTGAAATTTTAATTTATCATTTTTGACATAAAGCTTGAATATACACGGAACTGAACTCGGAAAGTTATTTCTTTTTTAATTGCTCTTGTAAAGTTTTGAGAATAAAACAATTTTAGCAAGGCAAACCATCTCCCAAAATGTTTACATAAGTCTTCCTACACAGAATGTCTTCTGATATTAAATTAATTTCACAGTAAATATCATGAATTTATTATTTATAATGACAAACATCGATATGGCAATAGAAACTGTAATGTTGTTATGGTTTTAGTGGGCGTTGGCATCCCCAGGAAAATATCTTCGCAGCTTTACATTATATTTTATTGTGCCAATTTTTGGCGCCAAAAACTTGAATATTAGTAGTCTCTGCATTCAACCACTTCAATATTGTTTTATACACGTCATATCTAAGCACTTTATAAATTTAAATAACACAAATTATGATTCAAATACGATCAACATAATTGTTTTACTTGTATTGTGATTAAAAATGTTTTATGGCTCTAAAACAACAGTGAAAATTGAAAACATAAATAAATAAATAAACAAAGTTATCGATATGTTGAGGGTTGCAATATTTCATACTAACTCCTCCCTCTGCGAACTTTCTCCGCTGTTCATAAAACTTCAATTATGAATTACCATTCTTCTCGAAAAGGAACATGTGGTCGATTAAAGTCTGCAGTTAAAGAACTTGTATTTTTAATATTTACTTTACAAAGTAAATTGAAATATTCATACAAGATAAAATAAAAAGAATTTTAAGTAATTAATGTAATATTTTCAATATTTATAACAAAAATTACGTAAAGATTCTCAGGTAGGATTATGGAAACCTTGTTTATTTCTCATTGTATTATTATAATGTTCCATAGCCGGAAATTGATTTTGAACTGTCTTACTTCCGTTATTAGTTTGATATTGTAACTTTTACAACTAAAGAATTTTACAAATGCCTTGAATATCAATGCCGCAAGTGATCTAATTGCATTGCAAGATCTATCGAGCCCTTTCAGACTTACATAACTATTTTTTTCATGAGTTAAATTAGAGAAGTTTATGTAATAATTAGGTTAGGTTATCGATATTTAAAAGCACGAATTTCTTACAAAACTTGTTGCAAATTCATGTTCATGTGTAGCTGGTTTATATATAAGCCTAATGCGTGCTAAAATGAGAATTAATATTAGCTTGTTTTGGTTCCATTTGTAACAATTATAAATTAAAAATATTTGTCTTTATACTATTGTGAAAATTATTCCATAAAAGCGCAACACGCGAATTTCTGTTTCAAAAGATGACAGCAAAAATAACACTCATTATCATATCAAAAAGAGTTTATTACGTATTTCGTAAAACGATTTTTTTTTTTAAAATCTTAATGATTCAAATATGCAAAATCGCGTATGCTAGTGGCCAAAAGTGCATTCATTATGAATGTGAAGACACATTATGATTATTTCGATAGTAAAATGATGTCTCGAGTTAAGCTGGAGTCTCACCTTGTAACAGATTGTTTTTAAAATGTTTCGCTACAGTCAACAAAGGCGTAACCCATTTTTCATTGTTCTCGCTTGCTTTCTTGGTCGAGTCCTTCTAGTTAAGTGCTACATGCGGGCTACAATTCTGTCATGCCAGGCGGGGTACTTTTGTAACCCCATTCTTACAAGACTGAAGATTATTCTACAGACTCATAAATTAACAGTGTGTTTATATATTATCAGATGTCACACTATTTTTACAATCGTAATGTTACAAATTCGAGCAGCAATTCTTAACCTTTGATATGACGTGGGCTCCCTTTTAAGCTATCAAAAATTCTGTGCCTTCCCTGCTAACTAACTTTTTTTTTGTAATTTATGGAGATTTGTTGTTTTTTTCATAGCTTTTGCGTAATATTGTTATTTAATTTACTTCCTGAATGTACGGTTTCTCATTTTTTTTCTCGTTTAACATATATTTACTTTAAATATACATTGCGTGACAATTAAATTCCGTCTGTGCCTTTACTAGACTTTGGTACGCCTTCCCAAAAAGTTTTTGGTTTGTGCCTACCTTTAAAGTCTCTCTCTGTTGTGCCTCATGGGGCCATATTGATTTACACTGAGAAACGCTGAAAAAGATAAACCAGGAAAGTCACATTTGTAATTTGTCAAGGAAAACAATATTTGTGTTGGGATTTGGATTTGAAAATGGCATCTTTCATGATTTAATTTATTACTGATAAATGCAATATTATTATTTATATACCATCTTTGCTCCCAACATGAAGCATATGGATCTACACAGTGTGAAGGTATCCACTTTGAAAGAAGAGTATATGGATCTCCGAAATGTGAAGATTATTTTTCACGAGAATTGTTTGTCAGACAATTACTCAACCCAATGGGCATCTAGTCCTCCATTTTCGGGTTTGAAAATTCAACAGATGGGGAACCGGACTCGCATTCTCCGGTTTGCAATGCGCACGCTACCAGGGAGATGCAATATACTATTGTACAAATACAACTACAACTGCCTGAAGGTTTTTCTTCCGAACTGATTACGATGTCCTGGAATATCGTTGGATATCACCTACAGATTTTTATGAAAGTAAAGGATGTTGATATGACCTGGAGAGGTAAAGACGGTGGGCAGATGATAGCGAATCTTGGAAATGCCATGTGATAACTATATGTTTCACGTAAGAAGCGGATAAGGCAGAAATAATTGAAAAAAAATCTTATCATTTCAACTGTTCGGTCGCTACAGTGTTAGACGCATTAATTGTATGCGATGCAATCCGCGTGCATGGCGTATTAGTGGGGAGAAGGGGGGACATCTTTACGCATTTTCACCCGACAGTATTACCATAATATCGTGAGTCACACCTTTCATGGTTATGAAGATCGTTAATTTAAATATATTTATTTTGTTATGTACTCACTTGTTTGAATTAGTTGGCACGTGTTTCGTTCATCAGATCGACGCAAAGAAAACTAGTAATAAAACATCAAATACGTGAAAGATAAATAAATTAAAATATATAGGATTTGTATAATAAGTTCCTGTTAAGTTTTTATTATACAGTTTTTTCAATAGTGAAATTCATTAAAATTAAGATTTTTAAATAGCTGTCCATATCATTTGTATAGAAAATAAATATCTATGAAACTAATTTAGATATCATAAAAATAACTAGAAGCTTTGCCCTTTGCGTCATATCGCGTTTCAATGATAAAGAAATGCAAATAAAAAATAAATTCTTGAAAACATTCAAAAAAACATACGAATTTACAAACGCCGGAGGACCATCGTTGTATTATTTAGATAACATATACACATCAAATTAATAATGATTTGACGTGTAAATGAGATTGTTTACAGCCGTTTGTTTATTTATATATATTTAATATCCTACATTGTTAATCGACTTCAATATTATTATCCTAAAACCAACATATGATAATTTCTCCGGTAGTGTATAAATTAGCTTGCATCCGGAAAATGCGGGCTCAATTCCCACATCTACCGGATTTAAAAAAAATCTGAAAATACATTACTAGTTGGGTTAAATAATAGTCTGACAAGCAATTTTCGTTTAAAACATTACGGAGATCTACATCCTTCACTTTTGGAGCGAATATATTCACAATGCATATTAACATATCCATATGCTGCACTTTCGCAGGAAACAGTAAAAAAACAGGAGTTACATGTCAATTTAACGGAACAATGTTATATGCCAGTTACCTTTCAAATTAGCCATAACGAATGTTTTAGTTCACCACTATAAGCGATACGTTATTTGTGTTGTATTTTTCTTTATATTAAACTCTGTGATTATACGAGTATAACTGTGAAGTTGTATGAATTATTTGAGTAAATAGAGTACGGTGGCCCTCAAAAATAATAAAAATTGTTTGGGAACAGTGGTTGAAAAGCAATTAACACGTGGTGTAATGTTCCATTTGCATCCGATTTAAAAGGACCTTCGGCCATTTGAAGTGTATATTTACATTCGAGATGATAGCAAAATGTTTGGTGATTATTTGTATAGAATAAATACAAAATACAAAACAAATAGGGGCAAATGCAAGGATAATTACGCTTTCATGACCAAAACGCTTATCGTTTATCGCTAGACAACACCAATTTGGCTTTAGTGCACTATTTGGATGATAAAAATAATAAAAAAAAAACATTCAAATGTGGGTGTGGTTCTTACTAATGTCGATTTAATTCTGTTCGATTCTCTTAATTAATAATAAAGTGTGCCAAACCAACAACATGTAAATGAATCCATGGTTTAAACCAGTACTTCCGAAACTGTGGATCACGCCTGTTTTGGTGGCCGCAGATCTTCTGCAAGCAGCAGCAAACTCTTTCAGAAATATCATTTAAAATTATTTGCTCGTCGAACGTAACTTATTAAATGTTATTTGGATTTTTTTCCTTAAATTTTATGTGGAACTTCTCGGCTATTTTTTGACATTATTAATATTTTTGACTGGTGGTGCTTGATGGAAATTGATTTCAAAGTCAAAATTATTGTTTTTTGATTTAGAAATCAGTGGTCCGAAAAAGTTTAAGAAGCAATAGTCTAGACTACTTTTTCATATTGAAAAACCGTTTGTTGACATGCTATTGAGTTTGTTTTAAATTAATTTGACACTTCTTCAAGTCACTGATAATCTGTATTATTTCAGGCTGCAGAGAAAACGCGTTCGAAAGTCGGAGCTTTGGGCTGGTGAAGAGAGGCCGTGTGGTTGGAGGAGACGAAGTTCCATCTGGAAGCGCTCCATGGCTTGCAGCGCTCACTAAAGATTCCGGTCCTCATTGTGGAGCGACCCTAATATCCAAGAAACATCTCCTGACAGCTGCGCATTGTATTGATGGGTAAGTAATGTAACAGTATCGTTTTGGTTAATTAATATCAATGCCTTCTTCCTCTATAGGTTCTTCGTCTTTGGTTTTCATAAATTTATCTACTATAACTATTTATTTTCTCAGTAGCCAAAACGTTGACATGCGCATTTCGCATCCTGAGAAACCAATGGCTTAAGCAATTTTCTGACAACCAATTCTTATGGAAAATAATTTGTCAATACATGTCTTCACATTAAAAAGTCCCATATACTCCACTTTTATACCGGACATCTTCACACTGTGTGAATCCACTTCGATAGCTATACGTTCACAATACGTATCATATATTTATTAAATTATTCAGGAAGAAAAAACAGTAAGTATTGGGATATTAAATGAAATGAAATATATTTTTATTAATACAAATAAACATTACTTTACTCCAAAGTGTATTTCATTTTCGTTAATTTCCCAATACTTACTTTTTTGGAAGGGCTTTTGTTATTCTTGAACAATTTAACAAATGTATGATACGTGTCGTCAACTTATAGCCATTGATATGCTTCACTTTCAAAGCGAACGTGGTTAAAAATAGCACCATGATTGACTTTTTTACTCTTTATATCGAGACAATAATCAAAAGAATCGCTTGAGAAATTAGCGAAGGTAATATAAAGAATATATCGTCGTATTAGTGGCAAAAGACGTTAAAGTGAAAAAGTGAGTTTTGAGATAATCGAGTTTTAATGTTTGAATCTCTCTGTTAAATAGAATTTCCCACAATTTCTTGAGGTATAATCATTATAATCATTATAACTTAATGTAATGATTATACTTTCAGAAATTGTTGTAAAATATATCTGACTCAAACATTGAAACTCGATTATTTCAAAACTCACTTTTTCATTTTAATGTCTTTTGCCAGTAATACGACAATATTGTATATTCAGCTACGCAATCTTTTGTCTCGCGTGTGGTGTACATGAGGTACAATATTTGGTATGTATATAATTAATCGACAGCATTAGCTGATATATTCCAAGGTGCAATTTAACCTACCAGAAGCGATGTCAGTACAGAAGGCAATCGATCTATTAATCAAAATTGTATATTAAAAACTTCATACAAACTATAGAGAATGGTGTATTATTAAATGTATAAAGATACACATCATTTAGTAGTTGTAAAAAAATATTAACTATTTTTTATAGACTCGAGTTGGCAGAGCTTGATGCGTGGATTGGTGTCCATTCTCTTTCTCAAGCCGCAGCTGGAGCTGGTGGTGCCAAGATTCTGAGAGCTTGGTCGCATCCCAACTTCGACATCTTCACATTCACCAATGATATTGCTGTATTAGAGCTGGTGGATGAAGTCACGTTCTCGCCGACTTTGAGGCCGATATGCTTGCCATCGAGAGGTGAGTTGATGCTTCTTCTTCTAAGCAAGTGTATGCTATTGACAATATATCAAACCATTAAAAAATTATGAAGCTGAAGAGTGAATGGATAACCGTCAGTTAAATAGTCTACTGAGAAATTTTCATGGGATCCTTCTCAGATGGTTGAAAAATTTTCAAACTCAACAAATAATTATTTCAAGACTGTGTGATAAACTTATTTATTTCAGGGTGAAAGAAATGAAAGTGTGCCATTAATTACGTTTTGGTTTTAAAATTTGTTTTTTAATAGAAAATAACATTTATAACTTTTAAAATATGTTATTGTGTATTTTTTTCTAGATGATGCAGAATATTCTAGAAGAACAGCAGTAGTGGCTGGGTGGGGAAGGACTGCAGAGACGAAGCCACCATCAGATGTTCCTAGACAGGTGAAGAATTATTACACAAAAATCATAACACTTCGAATCTGACCATCTGATCACTTGACCACTCCTCCATACGCAAAAATGTATGCAGCTCATATATTTGTGATGATCATCAAACCACGACGCTACATTCTTCACTGTCTCACTGTTTAGCCTACTCTGAAAAGCTATGCTGAACACGAAATGTAGTATGGATGGACAGTTCTCATACTGAATTCCTGGACTGTGTATTTTTGATAGCAAGCTACAGTAGATTAATATAAATTAATAATCGCCTAAAAGACGGTATTTGAATAGAATCAACAGACGCTCTAAGACCAACTGGGTTGACAACTGAAACATGCTGGTGTAGTATATACTAAAATTCAGTCAAATTTTGTTCCCTATGGCTCAGATATTGACGTGGGCGCTTTGAAGCCGGATTCTGGGTTCAAGTCTTACAGCTGCATGATTTCAAAAACCTCAAAATGCCAGACTGTATCTCTAATAGTTCGAGCGATTGTCTGAGCACACATAGTAAAACAAACAATATTTTTTTTGTTATTTGAAGATTAGTTTAGAAAATAGCAAATTGTTATCATAAAAGAGTTTGATGTTTTATTCTAATGTCATAATTATTGTTCCATTGCAGGCTCAAGTTCAAATTTGGGGTTCGTCTCGATGCAGAAATTCAGGATATCCTGCCAGAAGAGTTTCAGGACCTGTTCTCTGTGCAGGTCTGACTAAAGGAGGAGTAGATGCTTGCCAGGTAAGAAATTTATCATTGTATTACGTTTAATATAAGTATATTTATATATATCAATTCATTTATAGATAATTGGTGAAATATTACAAAAAAATTTGACTTATCTTTTTCATACAAAATTAAACGATTTATTTAAATGTGCATGTACGAGTATATTCCTGTCTACAATTTTTCCTAGAAATAATTTGACACAATTAGTGAGTAGTTTTATTGATTTCAATATAATAAAGTAAATAAAGAATATTGTATAAAATCATATCCCGTATTATATTCATATAAACGTTAAATTACTGACCACATTAGCATATGTCTGTTAGAAAGGATAACAACAATTATAACATATATGTAATGTTAATTTGATTCTCAATCTCTTAAATAAGTCGTGATGAAAGATTGTTCAATTTAATATAGCCTCATTATAAATATAAAACTTGCAATTTATATTCATAAACATTTTTAGCATTATTATTATTAGTAGTTCAATGTAATTATTTAATCGAAAAATACTGGTTTTAAGGTCTCTGAGCAGCAATGAAGTTGTAAAAGTTTTCGTTGAAAGCAATGCTAAAAAAAACAATAGTGAATAAATCTTACGATCTCATTTGACACCAGGATACTATTCAAACCACTTACTATGTTTTCTTTTTATTTTCAGGGTGACAGTGGTGGTCCTTTGATCTTGCCAGGATCGGACGGTATAATAGAAGTGATAGGCAAGTATTTTTATATTTATATTTAACTATGCTTACTAAAAAGAATTATTTTTAATTTTACCGGCTAAGTTATGAGAAATATGAGAGAAATAAAAATATTTTGTGAAACTATATTGGTTTAAAAGCACTTTAAAAACAAATATTTATTTTCAGTTACTAGTAATTTTTAACTACAAATATATTTCGTGAACAGCGAATAGATATAATATAAATGATTATCTATAATGCCAACAGTGTTCTTTGACTCATGGTGTGCATATTTGTTATTATAATTTACGTTTCTTTTTTCTTCTTCATCAGGTGTCGTTTCATGGGGACGTGGATGCGCTCGACCAAACCTTCCAGGAGTCTACACAAGGGTTGCCAGTTTTCTTCCCTTCATACATAACATCTTGGATGGAACTTGCTAGAAGTACGTCTTTTTAAAGACAATGTTGAATTCCTATTATCGAAAAAAGCCGTACAGTGAAAAATATAAAATCTTTAACCTAAAGTGGAATCATTAAATTAATTGTTTTATGTAATCCAAATTCATGATATTCTGTTTCAATTATTATAATTTATATAATCATAGTACCGTTTTAACATATATTTTGACAGATTAAATTATAAATTAATTTATATTTTCTACTACTAAATATATCAAAAGTTATCTTAAAAGGTTGATTTAACTGTATAAAATAAATTATAGAAATCGTATTAGAAGACGGAATCGCTGTTACCAATATAGTGAGTTTTTACTGAGGATTATAATGAAAAACTGCCGTTAGCGTAGCTATAATTTTTGATTTGAAAAGTGATTGATATTTTCATTATAATCTATAAATCCCAATGAAATAATGTAACTAATATTGGAAATAGTTTAAATTAATGTTATCATTAAAATTTAAATCATTTTTAAATATCTAATTTACGAGTCATTAGTAAAATTATGTGTTGTATGAATTAAATTATCATTCGATAAATAAATTATGATATAAGTAAATCGAATAGTCCATATTAGATAATGCCAATTAAAAAAATGAGACAGTAAAGTGAAATTATGTGAATATTCTTGAAAAATTTAATCTAAATAATGGTAAAAATATAATCATAATTTCTTTAAGCACCATTTTTTGACAATTGATTTATTTAAGCTTCTGCTTGAATGAGAAACAACGGCTCCTTGTCGATATAGATGTCATGGCTACTTGTTAAATACGTGAACCCTGTCACAAGCATAAACAAGTTTTGGGAATTGTTTTTTTATGAGTCACATGAACACATGCTCACCGATGAAAGCTCTGTCCTGACAAAATCCCCGTTTCGGAAAAGTTGCTATATCATCAGAATGGACACACACGTGTGTGTCGTTTGCACTGAAAGGATTAAATTATTAGAGTCATTAAATTAATTATACCAGTCTAAAATAGCAACATGTCATTTTGATATAATCCAAAACGTTAAATGATATAATAATATAATTTATCAATGATTTATGATAAGGCAGCGCGAAGAGGTGTTGTCAAAACTTTAAAATTATAATTATATGTAAAGTTAATACCATTTAAAATACTGTGCACTATATTATATTTAACTTATGGCCATAATTAGTTTAATTACTATGCCTTTTCTCACCTTGCTTATTTTAAATTAAATATTTATATTCAAATTGTATAATTTGTTATTTTTAATTAGTTTAAAGTTTAAATTAAGTAAAAAGTGTCAAATCTAGTCAATCACATGTACCAGTAAATAATAACCACTAAATATATATTGATTTATTTAAAATATTCCAAAATATTAGCATTAATTAGCACAAAATAAATTAACATACTATATTTAATTATCTTCATATGAACAGTTATAATGTAATTTAATATGTTAAGTTTAATTCGTTATGTAAATTGTAATTTTATTTTGGTAGGCCAGATAGTTCGAAATAAATTATCAAAATATGTAAAATAATTTTAATTTATTGAAAAAAATAATTTGTTAATAATAATTGTATTTAATCTATAAATAAAATGAAAAAGAAAACTGCTTATATTGTATTTTATTTATGTGTGTGTGACATATCTCTTTAACACTATTTATTCTGTTTTAAAGAAAACTTTTATTAAGCTTAAGGGACTACAAACGTTAAAGTTTGCATGCACAAACATTTGTATGAGCTATATTTTTTCCCCCTGAAAACGGAACATCTACTAATTTTAGGTAATCCTAAGTGTATTCTGTAAAAACTTTAAGTCTGGCCATCTACCGACATAAAGTAAAATAATTAATATTTTTGACTGATGGTGCTTGATGGAAATTGATTTTAAATT
>JAGVSQ010010854.1:0-12632 GCA_022683975.1 Rhyacophila evoluta
ATTGATTTTAAATTCTAAATTATTTAAAACTGGTAAACTTCCATATGTGGAATATTCCAAAAAAACTGTAATGAAATCGTTATCGGAGGAATAAAGACGCTAGAATTTGTTGTATCGACGAGAAAAATCGAGAGAGTGTTCATTTTTGATACATATGCCACATGATTTTTGATGGAATTTGAAGTCCATAGGATGTATTTAGTGGTATTAAATGATGATGATTTGATTTGGACAAACTCAAAGCAATTGGCTGGTGATAAATGATCCTTGAAGAACTGCACGACCAACAATACCCCGAGAAAAAGAGAGGTGATTACTGATTTCATACTCGTGACTTCTTGATATAAACAACTGCACTTAAAAAATTAATACTCTATATATGTTTACTTTGGTTTCTAATAATATTATGTTACCAAAAGTCATGTGAAAAAAGTATAAATTATTCAAATTGAAGAAGTCTAGTAAAACAAGTTTTCGCAATACAGAGTTGTAAGTAAAATTAAGGCTTTTATTTTGGTTTTGAGAGCGGGGGGTGTTTCCGGTCCCCCGTGTTGCGAACCGCTGAGTCACCCCCGCAAGAGCGCGCGTCTAGGCCGGCCACCCCCTCCAGAGCTCATCATTACTCGATTGTTTGGTTTTAGCACTGCGGCGTGACGTCACATTCGACACTCAAGCAGTTTTCCACGGTACTTGCAAACGCCTTTTCACTTTCAGCACCCTTCCGTCTCTCGACGCCCTCAAGACGAGCCGATCACGTGATCGTGGCAATAAAACTGCTTTGAGTCTGCCAATGAGGACATTGATTGGATTTGACGTTGTTTACTTATCGTATATGTGACCACGACAAATCCAATATATAAAAATTGTGATATCAAAACCGACCACAACAATATTCTTATGTTATAATTAAATATAATGAATTAAATTATCTTTATTTACGTTTTTCAATCTCATGTTTTATCGTTTATCTGAATTATGTGTTATTATAATCGACTGCAAATAGGAAAAGTACATAACCGACGTAGATTATTTTTGTTGGGTGTACAAAATTGTATATTTAATAATTTTGAATCAAAATCAAAATATTAAATAGACACAACCTTGAATAAATTACGCTGAATAGCGGGAATTAATACTCCTGTATGTTTCTCTTCTTACTGGGATTCCGGTGACTTGGAAGACCGTTAGGTACTATTCAAAGGATGTACTCAGCGGAACTGAAGAGTGCTGGTATAACCTGGGAGGATGCGAGGTGGCTGACGGATGACAGAGAATCCCGGAGCCGCCACATGGTGGCCATATGCTCCGCATAAGGAAGGGATTTGGCAGAGACAAAAGCATATAACAAACTTTATAATGTAGAGTTGAAATATATTACCATGTACACACATCGTCAAGAAACGAGAATTTATTATCAGTCAATTTCTAAATTCTTCGCGTATGCGAAAAAATCACCAAGTGTAGGAAGCGAACCTGAAATATTTGGCTTCAAAGCATGCACGTTAGCCCTTCATCTACCAGAGGGATTAAATATATATTGTATGATTAATAATAATAATGAATAGGTTGAATTTTCAAAAATATTTTCCTTTGAATATTTGTAAGTATTTTCTATCCCCAGTAGCGTAGTTGGTAGAGTGCGCACCTAGCGATCCGGGGAATACAGGTTCGATTCCTCATCTGTCGGATTTAAAAATCGGAAAATGCAGGACTGGATGCTCATTGGGTTGAGTTATTGTCTGACAAAAAATTCTCGTAAAAAATAATCTGTCAAGACGTCTTCACATTGCGGAGATCTATATACTCCTCTTTCGGAGCGGATATCTTCATATTGTGTAGATCAATATGTTCCGTGATGGGAGCGAGCATGGATAAAAAAATGTATTTATTTTTAGACACAGAATGCACAGTAAAATACACAGTAATACGAGAATTGCCGATGTTCCCTTCTCATGAATGAATAATAAATAAATTATGGAAACTTGGTATGAAATATAAAATATATGGAAGCGATCAGTTTAGATTAGTGCCGAGCAAATGTAAAACCACTTCATTCGCCGCAATAAAGAAATGTTGTGCAGGCGGATTATAACCTAGGAAGTAATAAACAAGACTTTATTGTTTCATCCCCGACTGATAGTCGAATGCGACTGGCCGACTTACTGTCATGTATTATTGCACACACTGTAGCGATTTCTATATGGAATTAAACACGAAGAGATTTTGTTTTATTAATAAATAAAGTATTTTACATTCTAAATGACAGTATGTAAAATCCAGCAGTGACTTAATCGTAAATTAATAATTAAGAACTACAGTGATAT
Source organism: Rhyacophila evoluta (assembly GCA_022683975.1). Classification (NCBI taxonomy): domain Eukaryota; kingdom Metazoa; phylum Arthropoda; class Insecta; order Trichoptera; family Rhyacophilidae; genus Rhyacophila; species Rhyacophila evoluta. The sequence continues at coordinate 2,325 of JAGVSQ010010854.1, forward strand.
TCAATTTTAACTCTCACACTTTTTTCGTCATATCGATAGTAAAAAAATGACTACTCGTAACCTAATTTTGTGTCAAAGTTGATTCCTTGTAGTCATTTTTTGACGACAGTGTAATATATATTATATATTAAGTTTTTGTTTTTTTAAATATACATCTATTTGTTTATTCATAGTTTGTAAACATTATAAAATTGATCGTATGATAGTGTTTATTATAATTATAAGTCCACTTTACTATTGCCACAAAGTTGGTTATGAGTTTTTTTTTTGTAGTATGTTCGCTCTAACGAAGAGCATATGGATCGACACAGTGTAAAGATATAAAGTATATGGATCTTCGCAATGTAAAGATGTCTTGATAGATTATTATTTACGAGAATTGTTTGCCAGACAATTACTCAACCCAATGGACATCCAGTTCTGCTTTTTCGGATTTTTAAAATTCGACAGATGAGGAATCGAACTTGCATTCTCCATATTGCTAGGCGTGCACGCTAACAAATACACTACCGGGGAGACAAACTTAACACAAAGCTAGGTTACAAGAAGTTAATTTCTAACCATCGATATTAAAGAATATATTATTTAATATTAGTTGTTCTAATGTTTAAAATAATATTATATGCCCGTAATAAGGTCTTAACATCAAAATATTTATTTAATGTGGTAAGTAAAGTAAGTTCCATGTTGAAAAAGTAATAAACCGGCGTCCTGTCTTGATAAGAAGTGCCAGAGTAGCGCCTTAGCCCTCCTTGACCCATTATATGAATGATATCTAATTGTATTTAAACATTTAATATATTTTGCTGATTTTTACTTTAATATAGATACTGATTTGAGAGTCAATTCTAGAACTCGTAATTATTTACAACCAAACACGCTCAGTATGTTTTCCAATTTTAATTTACATTCTGCGATAAAAGTTTACCATTTATTTATTTACGGAGAAAATTAAAAAAACGCAATATTAATTAGATATAATAGATCTCCCCAATATAAATGTTTGTAGTATATATATAATATTATATATACATGGAAAGAACCTTCAAAATATTGGCTCGTGTATGTCGTCCTGCAATATTGAAGAGCCTGCTATCAAATATCTACCCAACTATTTACATTAGAATTAAGATCACTGACCTGAAACACATTTCAGGCAGACAAGATTTTTCACTAAGGAAGATTCGGAAATATACGACCGAATAAAAAAACAGATTTTAATCAGCCAAGACAAAAATAAATGAGCCAATAATATTTAATATTATATTTTTTATATAATTTTAACAATGAATCCCTTAATCTTTAAATTCTAGCAGATCAATAAAATTTCAAATTATTTAATATATTTTAATTAGTATATTCACGGAAATATGTCCATGTTTGGAAATATCGGATAATTAAAGTCTATTTTTTAATGTATAATGAGTAACAAGAAATTGATGCAATTTTGCTATATATTATGGTATTTAGCACAGTGCAAAATTGTTGTTATATATTATGGTATTTAGCACAGTAGATAACGTGTGCTGTACAGCTTTATCAGTTGGGAACGATTACTCTTCATACGTTTGGGTATTAAATATTTCTGCATTATCAGAACGTACGTTGATAGATTTTTTTTTCTCGATAATAATTTTCAGTCGGTAATAATTATTGCTCGTCAGCCAACCGAACTTGACTTTAACTCATTGAGTATCGTGTACATTATCTTTAAGTTTTAAAAAATCTAGAAAATGCGGGAATCGAAAGTGCAATCTCTAATTACGAAACGCTTACTCTATCCTCTCAGCTACTGTAAAGGCATTCATTGACTAGCATAAGTATGTTTACTGATATGAGTATCTAATGTTTAAATTATTTTCAACGAAATTGTATTGATTTTATTTAATAAAAAAGGCTTGTGTCAAAGAAACCAAATACATGTCCAACAAATGTTTCTATCTACGATGGTATATATTCATAAAAGTTGTAGATTATATTGAATGTTTGAATCACCATGCTTGTAATTTGATATGTGTGTTCAACAATGCATAAAAAATCGAACGGAATATAAGTAAAAATAACAGACAAAAAATGTATATAGAAAATTAATACGACACATTCTCAAATAGATGCGTCTCCTTCCGGTGTTGGAACGTTTCCAAATAATTTCCAAAACGCATAGAAAAACACAATTTCTGATCAAGCGACTTTGCTCTTTTCATTCTCACAACATAAACACTATTATAGTTCGCCGTGTCGTGGTGACGTATTGCATTCGGAATTTGCGAAAAGTGATTTTTCGCATTTTTTTGGATTTCTTTGAACGTATTGGCAATTTGTATCGCTTTTTATCGGACACAGTACATGGCGTTTGGAAAAACATGAGCGATGAAAAGAAAAATGCCGCGCCAGAACTAAAATGAAACGGAAAAAGCTCTTTAAATAAAAATGGACAAGTTCAACAGAGCGAATTGGAATTTTACGTAGAGATTTAGTGTCAAATAAAATATTATTCTTAAGAAATAATTATTATATTGTGTCTAAGAAAATTGATAAAAATTCCATATTTAAAAAAAAAAATTGTACTGGATACATATAAAATAGGTGACAGTAAAATTATTGATTGAAAGATTTTGGCTTAACTGATAGATCCATCAAACGATGGGGTAGCTACTCTTTCATTAACACTAATCATTTGACTCTGTTATATTCGTGTTGCATTTTAAACAAGTTGCGATATCGTGTTAAATAGAGTTTAAGAAAAAGTATGCGTGGAAAGGACTTGATATCGTTTGAGATTGATGCTAGGTATTTTATACACCATATACGATTCAAAAATGAATCTAACCAGTGTGTATTTGTCTACTTCATGCAAATATATAAATGTCTGTTATGTAAAGACATATCTTGACTCATGTCAGATTATTTTTCACGAGAATTAGTTGTCAGATAATTGTTTAATCTGATGGGCGTCCAGTCCTGCATTCTTGGATTTTAAATACCATTAAATGTGGGAATCAAACCGCATTTACCGAATGCGAAGCCTGTACGTTAAACTCTAGGCTTCTGATGAGACATACTACAATATTCCTCGTTAAGACCAGGTTTAAGAATGGGGTCGATGGTTGAGGGCAAATTTCGCAGCATAATATAAAGTCTTATTGCAGGTTATAATTATAACATAATTGTTTTTGCTCCAAAGTGTTACGTGTAAGAATTACAAAAAAAAAAATCAACAGCTGATTTTTACTAAAACATACTTATAATTCAAATAATACGTTATAATAATGGTCGTATATGAAAATTGTTGTTCTAGAGTGTTATAAATTTTCGATTATTTTTGATTAACTTCAAATTCAATAGTCAAATATAATATCACATAAAAACGTCATTTTTTCGTTACATTTAATACTTTCTAATTACTCAAAATTCATTTTTATTTTGTGGTTTACTTTTAATAAAGTTCAATACAAAAAGTTCATAGACTGCTAAAAAGACGACTAAAGACTACATTTACGACTAGCATCACAAAATGCTGTCCGTGTAAAGTGAGTCTTAGCGGATTGATGACCGGAACAGTTTTACGCCAAAGCACGCATCGAAAATGCGTTTTGTCTTCGGATTAACTAGTTTCTTATTTTCTTCTTTCTTACTTCTCACAGACATTCTGTCGTTTGCCTTAATTTGAGGCGAAAATAAAGCGTTATTCTCGCACAGCATAAGAATAACAATTCTTCCATACGTATTGTAATATTTCTTTCTTTGATATATAACATTAATATTACCACATTAAAATTATAAACATATTCATTAATACGATATCAATAAAAAAAGTATGTCTACAAATATTAGCTTTTTTGTAAATTACTTAACTTTCTGTTTATCAAAAAATAGCATTATAAAAGTTTACTAACGATCCATATCGATAAAGTACAAACAAAAAATGACGTTTTTTTACACCACGTTTACTCTCAAAGTAGAACATATGAATCTACACAATATGAAGATAACCACTGTGTATATTGATCTTTGTAATATAAAGATGTCTTAATAGATTATTTGACGCGAGAATTGTTCATCAGACAATTGTTAAACCTAATGCGCATTCATTCCTGCACTGTCAGATTTAAAAAAATCCGGTAGACGTGGGAATTGAACCCGCATTCCCTGGATTGCTAGGTGTACACGCTTACCTTAACGATACCGAAAAGACAAGGACGATACCTTCAGTTTTTATTGATAATTACAACATATACAACGTTACATAAAAAGAATATAACCAGTAAATGCCGAATGAGTATCTAAATATATCTTTGAAGCTTAAAAAAAAGAATGGTTTGTTAAATTTATGACAAGAAAAAAGACTTTAAACAATTAAAATTTAACATTTTGTCTTAAATAAGTTATTAAACTGATATCAGATTGGGAAAATAAGGCCATCATGACAATGTATGTCATCAAATATCGATGACTTAAAGCGTAAAGTTGAAAAGTCAACTTTTAACTAAAAATTACTTTGTAATACAATCTTGTCGCACCACGCATGCATATCCCGTATTAATTTGACAGTATATAAAGTTATTTAAATTTATAGAAAAAGATCTTTCAAAAGTATGTCGTTTGTAAGTAAGTGGCTTTTATATAAAAATAATCGAAAAAATACGAGGCAAATAATTAGTTTTCACACTCTCTTGTACAATTTTCAAAAATGGACTTACGAATTTGCACTATAAAATATAGTTATGGTAAAAATTTTTAGTGTTAACGGTAATGATTTTATTTTTTAATATTCCGCTTACATTAGTTATACGCAATGCGAACTCTAAGATAAATTCTGAATAATTTATTGGCATAAGTATCGGGGCGTATTTTTCAGAACGATTCCATACATCCGTGGCAGCGGTTTGCCTTATAGAGTAGTGCTCTAGAAATTTTGAATGTATATGAATTATTTCCTCTCGTGCATGGTAATTTCCCTCCGTGCCTACATTAAACTTTATTTATTAGAATACCTGTTCACACATTGACGTGCGCTTAGGTTAACAGCAGAGGGGGCGCTCACTCGACCCCCCTTTAAAAACACAGATAATAGCCTCGCAAGCATATTTCCGAAAGCGGCGCTCGAACACCCGAGAAACAAATTTCGAATAGAGGAGGCGCCGACCACTAAATCATCCTGGAGTTTTCACCATTTTCCGAAACGTGAAGCATATTTACGTCTTGTAACATTACTAAACCTATATCGATTGAGACACGGATTTCATTGGATTAAAAATGCTTGAATAAACTTCAATAAATCCTTCGTACATATCTAAATAATATGATACCCAACAGTTAATTATTCACGGAATTACAACTCCAATTCTCAATTAAAAATAAAAAATACATTACACACTATCTTTAATACTTAATATACTCTTTAATTATGTAAATACAGAGAAAAAATATTCTAAAACATATCAGTGATAAAATATATAAAACATTCTTAACTTATATTACATAAATCACAAGATCTAGTATGACATAATGATTAATTTAGATTTTTAATTGACTGAAACCAATTCTTGTATCTTCATATTTCGAAAATTCATTTACACCATGTTGAGTGCTAATTTTTACACCACGACGATCTATTTATGCTCCACTCAAAAAGCGAATATGGTACAAAAAAAAAAATCATATTCCTTTCCACAAAAGTTTCACAGCGGTACCGTTGTTACATGCAAGCGTCTTCACCAATATTGCATGACTACACGTAACTTATTTTTTTTGATTAATTTACTTCATAAAGTATGGTTTCATTTTTTGCAATACATTGTATCATTGACACATTTTTGGATTAGCTCATAATTTGTACACGTTTTTTAAACAAATGTACTGGTTAAAATATATGCCAATAATACAAGAGATTGCAAGAAATAAAACTATACTTTAAAAAGAGACTTAAGCCAAAAAATCAAGTTACGTGTTCCTGCAATATTGGCGACGACTTATATATATATATAATAAATCTACTGTTACTACTCACTGTATTGAATGTATTGTACAACCCAAGTAGCTGTACAAATAAATCTTTATTTCACAGTTAAATTAATATAATCGTTGTTTATATTATACAAATATATATACATATATTTTTAAACCACGTCTGTGTTGAAACTAAGAACACATGGATCTCAACGGTGAAATGATGAAAAATGTACATCTGTAGATTGTTAAGATATATGATGAGAGATTTTTTTCACAAAAATTGAGGTCAGTTGCTAAATCCATTGGGCATGCATTTTCGCATGTTTGGATTTTTAAGAATCTAGCATATGTGGGAAATGGGGACGCAATATTCGGCTCCGAAGCTAGCATGTTGATGTTGCTACTGAGGAGACGTATATATTTGAAAAAATCTTTTGCTTATTATTTCAAGTAAGAGTATGGCTTTTGTAGATTAGGTTATATTCATAATATTTTAAGAGAGCTAATCCATTCATCAATAAATAAATCATAGCGCCTACATATTCGCCGCTCGATTAAAGTCAAATTGGATGCTATCGCTCGGGGCAAGTTACGGAAAGTAAACATGTAACCGGGAACACCCGATAAGCGATGGAAAACATCACACACTAGCGGCGCGAACGGAAAATAAAATCTCCCGGGTACAAACACATCCCCCGCCCCCCGTGCCTGTTTACACCCTTATGTACCACCCATTTTGCCTTTCGTTTTCCGACCCTAACGGAAGTTTCTGGTATTTTGGGTCGTTTTTAAACTCCACTTCGAATAAATCCTTGATCGTAGATAGATTTATACTTTAAAACCAAGCGTCATTAACACCTTGCAGATGCGTGTTTTATAACAAAAAAAAACACACCTACATTTTATACCCCTAAGGGTTAAATTCTTACACTCACACGCTAAAATATTTGTTCTTAAATTACTTTTTTAACCTTAACGCTGGCGCTATGATAGCAGAGCAACAGCAGCAAGGCGTCGGCAAGAGAGATGCAAAATAGCTACAGAATATGTGTGTAAGTTGTGACGATAACGTGTTGTCGCGCTACTGAACTTGCTATTATTCACTCACCTATTTATAGCTATTTTGCATGTCTGTTATCGTCATTTTGCTGCTGTCGCTCTGTCGCCATGGCATCTATCGTAGCCTCAGCCTAACACGGCGTAAAAATCTAAAAATATTGCTCGATGTAGATATAGTTTCAACAATAAAACTTTATATCGACTAAAGATTATAATATATTGTAGATGAAATAACAAAGATGGTACGATTTCAATCATTTAAGCATGGAGAAAATTTACTTTAATGAACTGTCACCAAAAAACTACAGTAAACGGGTGCATTTATTGTCTAGTAATGACACTGGATGACTAAATGAATACGTTATATGATATTTACAATGTCAAATATATGAAAATAATACAAATATGATGTGAAAATTGACTAATTCGAAGTAAAAATTACAAATAGTTGGATATGTCCTTTGACACGTATCCTCCGTGTAGAAAGAGAATCGGGTGTATTCAATATAAAATGATAAAACTATCACCAATATTAAAATTAAGTACTTTATTCAGATAGTTGTTTAACCTAAAGGTTGGATAATAGAGTATGTAGGCTTAAAATAATTATCAGCCTTGCCGTCGTCTTTCTTGCACAGGTAAATATAATGTATTATAATAGCATATCTTTAAGATAGTTAAGTATGCAGTTCACATTATGTTCAACTGGAACACAGCCTACAGGAAAATCCTGGCGGATAACTAGGGAAAACACTTCAAACAAACACAACCCCACTGAGGAGAAATGAAGCCACCCTTTATGCGTCGTGGCGTCCTTCCTAGGGGTTGACGTCTCACGGACCCTACCGGAAGTGAGCCAGCGCCACGCACCTAGCAGCGGTGGAAGCGCGAGGTTCAAACTGTCACGCTTCTGACATACCATTTATATATTATTACACTTCGTAATTTTCTTTGTAAGGCTTCAGAGTTTACCTTCCCCTAGAGCTTTTAAATGTATTTGAATCAAATGGTAAACCTTGGCATATGTTTTTTCGCTTCCATTCTCTTTCATATTAGCAAATGGATAAATGAACCAGAAATAATGAAAAAAATTAAATAAAAACCATTAACCATAATAAGAATTTCCATTATACGTGGAATAATATGCGTAGTTTATAGTTAATATTAAGTATTACAGTTGAAAAAATGACTAATTGTTATGTTTCGCAGGATATGTTTTTTTAAATTACTCAAACCTAACAGAAATGAGATTAATATTCAAAATATGTTTAAATAATGTTTTTGTTTACCATATCCCCGAAAATTGAGGATGTGGATTTACATAGCGTGAACATGTCCTTTGCGAAAATGGACTATATGAATCTCCACAGTGCTAAAACATGTCTTGACAGATTTTTTTGTCATAATCCAATGGGCATCCAGTGCTGCATTTTCAGATATCCATAACCTTCAGCATAACAGGTGTCATGAATTGTATCTAAATGTGCCCTTCGCCTATCCGTACCGTTCTTACACCTGGTATTAAACAAGGCATATTTAGGAACTCTGATATCGAGAAGCGATCTAATTTATTTAAAAGTAATGTCCTCAAACAAAATATAATTTACCCAAGACTTGCCACGTATTCAAGTGTGTTGAATTAAAAAATAAATATAATGAAAAATAAAGACTTACAATAAACATTTTTTTAATTCCACGTTCGCTTCAAAAGTGGATGATATGGATCTACATAGTATAGAGATATCTACTCCGAAAATAAAATATATAAATCTATTAAATGTATAGACTATAATCGCTCCTTTAAAGGTAAATCTCATTAACTGCATTTTTATAGTTTTGAGATATTGCGAAATAAAATCCGTTTCTTAAGTTACATTATTCTGTTTTTTCTCCGTTAATATGATAGCTAACGTGCAAACGATAGACTTTGCAAAAATTAGTGGATTTATCAAAAAAGTCATTTTGGCCAAAAATGCACTTAATGAGTTTTACCTTAAAAGGGACGATATGGTGACAAATTCTAAATTATTTAAAACTGGTAAACTTCCATATGCGAAACACATGATATTCACATATGGAAGCTTACCAGTTTTAAATAATTTAGAATTTATAATCAATTTCCATTAAGCACCATCAGTCGAAAATATTGATATGGTGACAGGTTATTTTTGATAAGAATTGTTTGCCAGACAATCAATTAACCCAACAGGTATCCATTCCTGGAGTTTTTGATTTTGAATTAAATCTCTATCCCTCGGTAGAGTAGATGCGAGCGTGAGGGATTCGCAAACTGGGGAATGCATGTTCGATTCCCACATTATAATTAATTATACAGAAACGAAAATACATTTATGTAATAAATAAATTATAAAAAATATTTTTTTGACTTAATTGAATTAATATACAATGATATTGAACAAAATATTCATATAAAGTCGTTGCTTACTAAGAAATTGCTGATTGATGGCATTAACATAAAAATAAAATTATGAGAGAAGTGCCTTATAAAATTAATTCAAACTACACGGCATCCCTCATAAAAATGTTGCAGTATCCTCATTTTGTTTACATACGTTTCATTTCACCAAGAAATGTGATGAAAAAAAACGTTAGAGCCTTTTAAGAATAACCATGTAACATATCCTGTAAAATTTAGTTTTTTCCAATACGGTATATCACGCAGCCCGTCCTAATACAACGCCGCAAACTCCAATAAAAACTTCATTGATAATAAACTGTCGATGGCAGGGGCCCAGGTAGACGAGTTCGACCCTGTACATAATAATAATAATATGAGGGAACGATATAGGGACGATATACGTCGTATGTATATAAAATATAAAGACAATTTTCGTACATAATAGTACATCGAAATATCGTGTAATAAAACAGGGATGCATTACAAGGTATGTGTACCTAAATAACATCGAGCTAATAGAGATAAAAGGACGTAACTCCCACGGAACAAATTTTACAGCAGACACAAAAGACGTATATTAAATAATTTTGAGCCATAATTTTTTATTTATACCAACCTGTCTAAAAACAAAATATATTTAAATTTATTCATTTGACGTATTCAGAAACGTACTGCAAGATATATCGTCGTATTACTGGCAAAAGACTTTAAAGTAAAAAAGGGAGTTTTGCAATAATCGAGTTTTAATGTTTGAGTCTCTTTGTTAAATAAATTTCACGAAAAATTCTTAGTGTATAATGTATTATTTGATAGAAACTGTCGCAAAATGTATTTAACAAAGAGACTCAAACATTAAAACTAGACTATCTCAAAACTCA
>JAGVSQ010010855.1:0-12631 GCA_022683975.1 Rhyacophila evoluta
ATTTAAAATCAATTTCCATCAAGCACCATCAGTCAAAAATATTAATTATTTAAGTAATTTAGTAACTAAATTTACTGTAATTTTTTAGTGAACTAACTACTGAAACTGAAACGAGCGTTGGGTTGAGGACAGCTGTACTAACTCATAAGCAAGCCGGCGAGGTTGGATTATTCATCGTACTGGCAGGCGATCGACTGATATTAAATTTCGTTATATTATTATCTAGTAGCATGGTTATGCTATATTATTATATGTATTGACAATTTTGATGAACACGTTATTAATGAATATGTAGCCTCATGTTCATAAAATCAATGTTAGCGAGCCGACAAGATAGAAAGTATTATTAAAAAATATATTTTTTACTCACCTTCGTCGACGAAATTGGTCCAAATTAGAATTGAATAATATATGCACAACTTAATTAGTTTTGTCTATTAACACTTCAGTAGTGACACCACTATCAAGAATATTAGCGCCTTATCTGAAATGGCTACCGGCAACCATAAATCGCTATCGAAAACCATTTAAACTGCGGCGTTGTAATCTAATATTCAAAATACACTTAACGATTACCAAATAGAATAACTCTAAGTAAACATTAATTCAATTCAGACTAGAGGGGGGTATTTCCAAAGTGAACTTATTCCAGTGTGTCAAAATTTAAACGAGAACATTTTGAACAAGTTTTTTGTATAAAATATCTACTACCATGTTTTTCAATGATTATTTTTGTTTTCAATGTTTTAAAAGTTGATATTTTCTACAGGTTTGCATGCTTAGTGGTTGTTTTATACAAAAAATATACACGTTCAAATTCTTCTCTCTTGTATTTTTGCATAGTGGAACAAGTTCACATTAAAAATCTCTCAGTTAATTTTGTGGATAAAATGTGAAATACTTTGTTATTGTTTCATACATTTTACAAATTACTCTTATTATTTGTGTACATATATATGTATAACTATGCAGTTTATTAATTGAATTTGCTTTTTTAGTAAAACTATTTCTACTGAAAACGCAAACTCAATCAATAAACTGGCATAATCTCAGAAACATACCGGCTGTAATTTACAATTCCATTACAATTCAGACGAACAAAAATACGGATTCTCAGCGAGAAATTTATAATCATTTTTAAGAGAAATATTTAAGTTTCTTATTATTATTATTAACATTTCTTGCTGTTGTCGTGAAAAACGATATTTCGCTGTTTTGTATTCAGCTGGTTAGTTTAAATATTGTACTACAATAGATTTTTATTGTGTATTCAAAATGTTAATATTATTTCAATGCGTTTCTATGAGTGGGTAGCCATACGGTTTAATCTTGGTCTTAACTTAACTGATTGACCCCCGTCTCAAGGAAAATCTCTCAATAATAAGCCGTCCCGCGAGATGACCGTCGAAATGCGTTTCACTCGCGAACCGATTCGAACGGCCCGTCGACCTCTCGTACCAACGTTATGATTCGTTGTCCTTTTGGCTGCCTACCTGTCCCGAATTAAATATACCAGCCTCTGCGGTATGTCGCCCGCATTAGCCTTACAATTTAAAACACTTCTTATATGCCACAATACTTACAAAATAAATTATACTCAAAGTTCAATGGCGTTGAAATGTCAAGATAATTATTTCAATATTATACGTAGCCGTAAATTATTGTAATACAATCTGTACTGGATCGCAAGTTTTTTTATTTATGGAACACATTCATAAACCTTACAAGTGTTTTCATCTATATATTATTTTTTCATATAAAGTATCCACCACTTTGGCACATTTTTTTAGTGTTTTTGCGAATCTTCGGCATTGGAGGTCATTTTTTTCGAATTTATTCATTATTTACATACTCCAATAATAACAGCAATATTTTTTTAAGGTTGGGAAGATATCGGCTTCAAATATGGAGCATTTTCACAATGTGTGCAACATACATGTCTTGACAGATTATTTTTCTAGAGAATTGTTAGTCAGATAATTGCTTAACCTAATGCCTATAACCAATCCTGCATATTTAGTTTATTACTTAATAGCTTTTTCCAAAGTTAGTGCTAATCATTGATTGAATTTTCACCAAGTTAGTAAAACCGCATTTCATAACTGTTAAATAATTTAGTTAAATTATAAGTCCCTATTTTAAATACTTTTTATTGCTATTTATTACATTAAATTTAGATTCATCTTATACAAAAAATAGTCTTGATAATATCTCTACGCGTAGCGAATATGATTAAAATATCGATTCTTCAATGATAAACAGAATAATGGTTACATTGTAAGCAACAAATTGCATACAATTCAAGAATCTGCAATAAAATATACACGTCTGTCTGTTCAGCACAATGACTATAACGTTTTCATTGATAAAATTACTATACATTTTTACACTTACCTGTCCATCGTACATTATGCAATCAAATCGAATCTCATCCGTAACCTTGTTGACTCACGGTGTAAAAATCGCTGTCATTCCGCACCGAGCCGTTTGATTGCGACTTACAATCCCCGTTTTATGTATCGTAAATCTGCTTCACTCGGTGCTTCATTATTTTTATTACTTTGCATTTTCTCAATTGTTTTCATGCTGCTTTATCGTAAAGTGCCGCGTTAACAATGTGTATTCACGGCCAACCTATTAACACAGTTTTCCGATCCAGTAATCTATTATATTATCGTTTCAGTGGCAAATATTATAAATCAACTCGAAATACAACTCTGCAATTAAACTGTGAATATCGATTTATACTTCTCTATCAAGTTTTTATCATGCTACCGTGTATTACTGAGAACTATAATTTTCTTCCAGTAAATATACTTGACATATATCAAAACAGCATTAACCTTATTAGATAATGAAATACAATATATTTTATATAATAATAATCAATTTAGACACTATACTTTTCTTGGCACTTCCAAAGATTGAAGTACATTACCACATCATTAGCTTGATTAGGCAGTCAATACAGTATAAATTGAGTATGTTTTGTTATTTTAATATATTCGTTTAGCCATACCCGTCCGGAATATAAATCTTTTTTGATCATCAATTTATGGCACTTCACAATTTGAAGGCTTCTCTTGACAAGTATCTCATTTGTTTACTTAATTAATATTTAATACTTAGTTTTTTACGAAGAGCCTAGCGCTCAACGGATTGGAATTCATTTATAAACATTTGAAATTTATTAAACATCTACACGTGCAGGATTTGTGCCGTGTGATTTTCACTCGTCGAGCGTGTAATACATTTGATGATGTTTTGAACACTGACATGATTTTTGACAAATTTTAAATCCGTACAAATTACAATAATTCTAATATTAGTACCAACAGTCGATTAAAACACGAAATATTTAGATGTAAAAATATGTCTTATGATCAAGCGGTCAGATCACTGTTAGTTCACGTAAACTATAATTATTAATAGCTACACTTTAAAAGTCCATTTTCTTTAAGTGTTGGAACGAAAATGATGCAATACTTTTATATAATTCCTAGACAATAAAAATTGATATATAATTATTAATATATTGATAGTTTTATTAAATGTTTTTTTAATAAATTTTGACTGTGACATGCTGATTACATGTGTTCTTTATGTAATCTGACACAATTCACGATAGAGCCCATGTGCGTGAACACAAAACAGTTTACGTCTCCCATGGCCGGTGGTTAGCGTTCGACATTGTTTCGTTTTGTATAATATTTAAGTAAGTTACATAAGAAAGTATGTCATGGTTCCGATACGGTGGCGATCGGTCGTCTTCCCATGGCTCTTGCCGCTACCGCTACTCTAGTGACGTTTCGTTAGTATGGCAATTATTAATATACCTACGAACTTCGTGGACTATTCCTTGAGCCTTGTGGTAGGTAGAAACTCTTTTCGAAAAACTATGTTCTTTCCGTTTTATACGAATCTTTTTTATTGAAGGTTGTGATAACAACTTTACAAAACATACGTCCTCCATTGTTAATGGTTAGAATGGGTTCGGTATTTTTGTATTAAATCTGAATTTTTGTAAATTTAGCCTTCAGCTCTCAATGTTTTTAATCTACTTTATTTAAAAAAAACAATTTAAAATTAAAGTAAAGTATCGACTTAATTCGGTTAGCAGATATATTTAATGCAATGCCGTTAGTATCACATTGCGATAGTTTAATTAAAATATTGACTCGAGAGTTATTGTGAATATCAATATACAAATGTACTTTATTTTACATACTGTAGACCTAAACGACAACCTCTTCTTTTCTTATACCATGTTCGTTTCCAAAATAGAGCATACGGATCTACACAGTATGAAAATATCCATTCCGAAATGCGATACGTACTCTACGTTACCGCGGAGACAAACACGGGAAAACAACTAGTCAATGATAAATATTACTCCTCTGGACCCTAATATAAAAATATTTAGGAAGCCGTAAATGTACTTGTTTTAGCGAATCCCGTAAGAAGAAAATATTTATTTGAATAATCAAAACGTGAAATAATTAAATTTTAGCTTTAGAAAATTATTTGTTTCACCATTATCAGAAATGATAATGAAATAGATTAAACTTTAATTTAATATAAGTGTTGACCGTGCCTATATAATTTTGTAAATATTATATTGTGAATAAACTGTAATTGTATGTGCTAACTTGAAATGGGTATTTGGAAATCAAATAAATGTAGACCCTTTTTTAAATTATTTAAAAACGACCCCAAAATAACTCTAATATGTGTAGATCCTTTCGACATCTCAACATAAGCATGATATAAGTCTCGCGTCAACTTTTTAACCTGAATTTTCCCAGCTTTTTTATTATTTAATTACTGAAATCTATATATCTTACTACACTGTATATTTACTGCATGATAATAATTTAAATATCTGAGACAGCCTTATCTGTAGACAAAAGCTTTCTTTGATATATTATACATATTTATAACCTTTTAAAAATACATATCCTTCGAACGATGTGGCATATTCTTTTTGTATCTCTGTGACCTATATATCTTACTAACGTCACTCTGGAAACCTATTCGTTATCGATAACGAGGTATCCTTGTGGTGGAAATTGAAGAAAGGTGGTCGTATTTTTAGAACACAAAATGATCGATCGATATTGAGTTGTTTTTATCTCATACATGAATTGTCGTGATTATTACAAACTTATCATTGCCATACTTAAACAAACTCAGATAAAAGTAGGAACTGTTTAAATACCAATATATATATATACACCGCTCTTTGGTGAATCTAAAGTAGAGTTACTATTATATAGTTTTTTTTTTTATATAATTAAAAAACTTAGTTGATAATTTGGCCGTCGAACATTGACATAATTATAGCATATTTATGCATGCGTATTAGTTGAGAATATAAAAACACACTTGAGTGCAAGATTATTGCATATTTATATACTTTTGACTAATAATCGGAGGTTGAATATTTAATTATAAATATTAATAATTAATTTTGTGGGTTGATTAGTATTTTTATAGCCATGTCATTAATATCAAGTATAATTATAAACGCCTTGTATCTCTTGTATTTGACCAAGTGAAAGATCTTATAGTTCAGTTTTATTTATGAAAATGTCCATATAAGTTGACGTAAGTCATCTTGAAAGACTTATAGAGTTAAAATAATAAAAAAAATATATTACTTCGAGTTGCAATTCAATTACAGAAACATGTCACCATGCTTTTCTTTCCACACCTGTCACCTCTCTACACTTAGTATGTATATATATACCGTAACGAACCAGAATTGGGGTTCCAGGAGTGCCATAGGAACAGTTTACTAATTCTTGATTAGCACGTCGTATCACATAATGAGTATGATTTAAATTACAACTAAATCCTGTTAATGGCAATGTACGCTCGCCAGCTCTACAACTATGATAATTTTTTTACAAAATTTTAGTAATTTACTGAACTCACATTTTAATCAAAAATATGTTTTGCAAATTTTTGCTTTTATAATTGATTGCTAGATAGATAGGGCGTGTGAAATGACTTTCCAATACAAACAATATTTGAGAAATGTATTTGAATAATTCCCGGTTGCGTAGTTGGTAGTGTGCGTACCTAGCAATATGGGGAATACAGGCTCGATTCTCCATCCGTCGGATTTAAAAATCAAGATGTCTTCACATTGCGAAGATCCATACGCTACTTTTTTGGATTGGATATCTTCACTCAGTGTAGATCTATATGCTCCACTTTGGGAGCGAACATGGTATATAAAAAAGTAAAAAATATATATTTGTAAGTAGAAATCACATTATATTTTGAGTTTGTCTTTATGAATAATTGAAAATAATAATTTTTGACATAATGACATGATTGCATCCGTTGAGCGATACGTGTGTGTGCATTAATTAGAAATACGTAAAGTTTGTAAAACCCTTCTTTAAATTACTTCAATTATTACGTAGTTTATTTACTAGAATCGTTATCCATAACGTATTTCAATACTAGTGTACAGTTTATAATCGCTACTATCTTGTCCCGCACTATAAAAAAGTGCAGCAGTTTTTATGACGCAACCTTGCAAAGCTGGTATCGTAAAAAAATTGAAAGCCTATAAAATTCTCTTCACTGCAATAAAATTCACCTCATGGAAAAACAGCATGCTTTTAAATGCATAAAATTTTTTAAAAAAATGCACTTATGTGTGCAAAATTTTATAGCCGAATGGTATCTACTGTCTTTCGCGTAAAATTTTAAACGTCACAATAAAATGACAAGGCTGTATTGTAAAAATAAATTTCATTGCTGCAAGTATTCGTAAATAAATGGCCGTATCGATTTTTCTTTAAATTTCAATTATTACGATTTGTAGGTTAATGTGTCGCGTTCGTGACCTCGTATTGTAAATGAGAATCTTGTTTTGCCTGATTATTACCCTTCTACGTGGTCTCATACAACGAAAACACGTTAAAATATTATTGTTTTATAGTAGTTTATATACTTTAAAACTTTATCTATTATACATATTTGGATACCACTATTTTTTTGCGATTTTCAGCTTACTTAAAAACAAAACATTCAAGTCGTATTGAAAATATAGTTTTGTTTTTATCCACCATTCGGAGTATTCAAATTAGGTACTCTTGTATTTATTTCCGTTGCCTGAAAACTTTGAATGAATTCTTGAAAGTTCATTTTTCGAATATTTTATTTTAATTTATAATATATGAAGTTCTTACGATTTTTTCAGTAAATGTCCTGTCTGATTTATTCGCTGTTTATTAGTGTTTTAGTCTCACAGTGACATCTTATTACACTGCCTGCTTTCGTTGATTGAAATAGAAGAGCTTATTGATAGAAGTTTGACATTTAATTATCGGATTTTGGTTTAGAATTTCCGACGTCATACTACGAGCGGGAAAGTTTTCTTCTGTCAGCTCTTGGTAAAGAAATAATATCATTTCTATAGTCGGAATTCTCACTTTTCTATTGTAATTTTTTTTTTTACCATATTCGCTCCCTGTGTAGAGCAAGTCTATCATGTGGTTGCCTTCAAAATTCTGTCACCCGCCTATCGCTTTGAATCCGCCCAGACTATTCTGGTATCTTTTCGCCGCCTTATATCTAACCAAAAAATGAGTTAAGCAGGATTCAATCTCTCCGTCGGCGTCCATTACATGTCTACTATCCAGTTTTATCTTTTTGTGGTGACTTTATTAAATAATTCGTAATAAAAGTGACATGGTTAGCGAACGTGTGCTTTTGTGAATTCCTCTCGAATTCAAATTCTATAGCGGCATTAATTCAATATTAAAATGCAGGACTGGATATCCAACAGGTTAAACGATTGGTTAGTAATTGATTCTCGTGGAAAAAAAAACAGTCAAACTTAGTTTTCATACTGCGGAGATTCATGTGCTCCACATTCGGTATCGGCATAGTAAAAAAATAACGTTAATAGGTACACGGACACGGGCGTTTTAAAATGCTTTAATATAATAGAAACGATATTTATTCAGATGAAAATGAGACTTCAAGTAAAGTATGTCGCGTATTTATTATTATTTCTGCAATTTCACGCTCGTAGGCAGATAGCTGAGTTGACAGCAGCGATTTCATTAAACTAGAATGTTAATGAATATCTAGGCACACAACAATCTAACGTGATAATAGTATACTATTGCAGACGTACATACATCACGAAGGCTTGCGGATACTTGAATTCTTCAGATACTGATGTAATCAATCGCATCGGTGTTTTATAACAGCGGCCGACGATGTTCTATTTATTATATTTTTATTTTTCTTCTTGTTTATGGTTTATATTTCAAAAAACCTTACAACCGATCATTGAAAACGTGATATATTCAGACGAATAACAGGTTTTCATATATGAAAAGTAAAAGGGAAACATTAAAAAAAAAAATACATAAAACTGTAAATAAAACGGCGACAACAACGAATGTTTCATATTTTAAAACATTGCCAATGTTTTGACTTAAAACTTACACATACAACCGTAGCTATCGGAATGCAAATCCCAGGTTGCAAATAATGATCCATATTATAAAGATTTAAAATTGTTTATTTTTATTTACACGGGATAATTTTGAGACTTACCAAATTAAACATTAAAATTGTCACTAACTGTCGTTTAAATTAATATTCATTAGTTTCATTTGTGTACATTTATTATATTATATTACCGGGCAGCCTCCTGTTACGCTACTAGAACACGTTCTGCGGATGCTTCCAGAATTCCTGAACCCTTTTTCGTCCGACCGTCGAATACCGCTGATTTAGAAAATCTTCGGGTGCTATGCATATGATGTATTCAGTAAAATTAATAAATGCTACCATGACATGGGACGATACAAAGTTACTCTCAGGTGAAAGAAAGCCCTGGAAACCGTATGACAGATTCTTTAATAACAATCGCATGAATAAATGTTTGAAAAACACTTTGAAACTTGGTGTATAAATATGTATTGAAATACTGTATCAATATGCACTGTTTATATACCACTTCTATGCTTGCTTATCTTTGCCTCTGATGAATAAGTACAGCTAGCCATTTATCGTCTTTGTAGATTGACGTTCTATAGGCCAAGGTAGAAGATGTTACATGCGAACGCAAAAACTTAGTTGTTTACTAATATAAAGACCGAGATAAAAAATATTATGTATTATCGACAAAATCGTAAGATTGATATTAATGTTATGTCCACTAGTGATTTGTTATTAAATATTGTTTGAATTGGAGGCTTCTTTCCACTAAATTTTTTATGTCGATTTATCGTTGTATTAAATACTTTCTTTAAACTTGCTTTGTGGTCAACGTTACAGCAAGTTTACTAATGGGACTTTCTTTGGGCAGGATCGTTAGTTATTTTATTTTAAAATGAATTAAGAGTATGGCGAGTGCCTATTCGCATGTTTTAAGAATATATTGAACATAACTTCTGACAGCTAAGTCTTCCGTCGCAGAAAATTGACCCAATAATAGTTCCCACTCTAATTGTTTTTTTTTATTTTTGTTTATCTGATATCACTATTTCAGAGTAGCGTCATTTTAGTATTAGTGATACTCAAGTTGAACGCTTTACAAACAAATACCTCACACCGAAAAAATGCTCAGCGAGAAATACACTATATTGATATATTTTCAAGTAAAACTCAAATAGAAATTAAAGCTCTATTACAACTTTTACTTAATTCGAAACCCAAAAGCTTCGATAAGCTAAAATATAATAGATGACTTTCATAGTGTTTGAATTTATTAACATCTTTTCATATTTATGTAATACTCGTTGATATTACTGTATATTGATGCAATTAAAGAACGCGTTGATTAATTAGGTAATCTTTTTATCAACACAAGTCTTCATATTGTGGGAATCCATATGCTCCACTGTCACAGCTGACATGGTAAAAAGAAATATTGTGACAATCACACAAATAATACAATTCAGAGTGAGACTGTTATAGTTAAATAATGATGGTGTAGTAACTGAGATTGCTATGAACAGTATTCTACAAGTGCATGGTCACCTAATCAATGCGAGTAAAATACTTGTCCATAATTTATATTGTTACAATTCAAGTTTTGTAAATGGTACGCGCTTCAACAGCTGTTCGTGATACGTTTTGCATATATCACACTTGTAACTCTGCCAATATTTTGAGTTCGGTGTATTTTCAGTACGGAATTCTTGTATAAGATTATTTTGCGTCACCGACGTGAAATTCCTATAATTAGCACGCGGTTTTAGGACTACTCAGGTGCAATATTAACATGTACTACAGAAGAATAAACAATGTATACTTTTTATACCTTCTATATCGAATAAGCAAACATATTTAAGTAGATATAGAAAATAAGGTCGATAGATCGGAACAGAAATATTCATCTTAATTTTATTGGCGTATATCTCGTCTGCCGACCCTGCCCCTGGTGTTGCTTTTCAAAATTTTGGTTGACGTAGATCGCGTATGATACTTGTTCCGGTGAAACTTTTTAATTGATAGATTATTGAAAATACCTCCTTGGCCGGAAAACGACGCAATTTAGATCGAC
This sequence comes from Rhyacophila evoluta, assembly GCA_022683975.1. NCBI lineage: Eukaryota > Metazoa > Arthropoda > Insecta > Trichoptera > Rhyacophilidae > Rhyacophila > Rhyacophila evoluta. The sequence goes on from JAGVSQ010010855.1 coordinate 10,547, forward strand.
AGTGAATAGTTTTTTTGTGTACATTTAGCTGTTGGCAATTCGCTCATATCAATTTTTTTTCTCAATACGTCCACCAACTGCCCCTTGACTATCAGCTGAATTTTAAATTCTTTTTCATAATTGAATCACGTAGCCATGAAACTTCCGGTTTTAACATTCGATGTTTTTTTCCCCTTATTTTTCTTTATTATGATTTTTTGTTTAATATACTTACGTAATCATTGACTGATACAATACTTCCCGCTTGATTTAGAATTAAGTTAAATGTAGCATTGTGTGATCTTGTCTCATTTCTCTCTTTCAGACATACTTAATATGGATTAGAATGCGACATATAATTAAAATTACAATGTTTTCACAATTATGACTAAAACTGTGAAAGGAAAAATCAATTTCAAACTTTTCTACATGTGTTTGATAATTCATGCGATGCTTATTTATTCTGTTCGATTGTATTGTTGGAAGTTCTCGATTAAAACGAATCTGTATTAAAATAAAATATGAATATATATAATATGAATGTCCGATAATGAGTTGACATTTTAATTTGGTGCCATTCCCCTCCGCTTTTTACATTTTCTACGCGTCGTTACGATTGTATTCCTTTTCATGATGTAACCTCAATTAATGATGGCAAAAATGTCTACTCTGGGTTTGTCTCAAAATTTTAGCAAATTAAAAATATCAGCTCATTTTGAGACACAATTTATAAGATACATCATTATTCTAAAGTGTATTGTATCAAATCAAGTACACGATGTTAACAAAGTGACTAATCAGTACTATATAAATGAGCTTTCTGGTCGGCCCACCGAACGACTATCAAATGCGAATTGGATCACAACTACCGATACGAATTCATATGCACGGACTGAAAATACGCTCACTAACAAGCGTTCGTACAGATTATCGAGGCTGAGATACCTATCGCTGGCGTAACACCAATACACACACTCGGCAGATGATCACGACTCGAACCTACTTATTACTGTCCCATTTAAACGGAATAAATTGTTGCTGAAATGTGTACACTGTAATATAATCAGCCATATACGAGTCATCCTACATCTCAGACAATTTCTGCTTTAGGCGGAGCATATTGACTGTCACCAATAAATACAAATATTCAAAATTAAAATCACAGGTTGAGCTTCCAAACTACGGCCCTCGAGCACTACTAATGCGGCCCGCGGTAACGGTAAACTATACAAAGTTGAGACGGTGAACTAACTAATTCTTGGACTTTTGGACTTAGTGGATGAAACAGTGTGGCTCTTAGGCTAAAGAGCTTGGAGATCCTTGAACTGTATTATGAAGACGAGACGATTCGTTAAATAAAAATGATTATATGTCTAAAATGTACATTTTAATTGATGTTATCAATATGTTTTATTAGTTATGTAAGTATTATACATATTTAGTTGACACATATTGAGTTGTTTTATAAAAGTTACTTATCATATTTATATCAAGCCATACAGAGCATTAATTCTTTATATCCTGTGTTGATTACGGCGTTACATCTGAAATAACTATTAACACCATTGATTATTTAATTATAATACATTATAATTATTTTTAACAGATATACTACAATCTTGTTTTATCATTTACAAAAAAAAAACATACAATTTACTGCAGAGATGTAATCACGAAACCTTGACATAGTCTTATATTGTCACAAATAGTATAAATACATTGTATGACATGTTCCTAACCATTGTCCTATTTTTCTCTGTCTAATCAACAGTTTCGATCTCGCATTTACATTGACTAATCATACGTTTCCAGTAAACATTCACGTTATTAATTATTTCCGAAATTATGATTTGTGTTTTGGCATATGATATTAATTATATATTATTTACTCTCTATTATATTTTAGTTAATCTTAAATCAGTATGTAACCAAATTACTTATTCCACAATAATTATCCTAGGGGCTTCTTTCAACAATAAAAATATAGATAAATTAAACTGCTCAAACTAAGTCATGGTATTAGTGTCAAATCAAAATAGCTCTCGATCGTAATTTACTAAAAACAAAAACCGATTTAAGCTCAGGATTCATTTGCGTTATTATTTT